>JAGGAP010000068.1:0-106409 GCA_017657235.1 Termitomyces sp. T73sscA | reverse complement strand
AATCTTACCCCGTTCGTGTCGATGCAAAATCATCACAGCATTCTCTACCGTGAGGAAGAGCGTGAGATGTTCCCTACTCTCAAGGTATACTTTTCACTTCCTTCACTCTTCTAACTGACACTGTGGAACAGCTATTTGGAGTTGGCGCAATTCCGTGGTCTCCACTTGCCCGTGGGCTCCTCACGCGTCCACTGAAGGAGCAAACAAAGCGTGGCGAGACAGATCAGTGTGTCTCCTTCCCCTGTTTTTCTCGACTACTGATGAAATGTGCAATAGGTTCCTTTGTCACTACCTCAAAGCACCTGGGACGCCTGAGATTGTCAAACGGTATGTACTGTCACTATACTCATACCCTTGCTAACTGCCTCATAGTGTCGAAGATCTCGCACGTAAGAAAGAACTATCGATGGCTCAAGTTGCGGTGATGTGGTCGCTCTCGAAGGAGGGTGTTACAGCGCCAATCGTGGGTACTACGAGTCTGAAGAACTTGGAAGAGCTGATCGGTGAGTATCTTTCTTGTTTCTTGGATTATCGCCTATATATCCCATCCCGGCGTCTTCCGCGCTTATGCGTAGAGTACTAACTCGGAAGTTTTTTTTTTTTTCATAGCTGTAGCGAGTATGAAGCTCACTGAGGAGGAAAAAAAGTATCTCGAGGAGCCGTATGTTTCGCAGCCAGTCTTTGGACACTCGTAAATGTCATTTATCATAGTCATTGAACATATGAGCGGTTCGTCATAGACTATCCAATACATGAAATGAAGTAGATAATATACAAGAATCAAGAAGCAGACGAAGACGACATCGAAGCTCCATATCGAGCTGAGATTCATATATTCCTTGACGTGATTGAGATTTCACATTCTCGACCTGGCAATGAAGTTGGTGATAGCCGGAGGCTCGTCGTTCGGACGGGAGGGGACAGACACAGACGAGTTTAGGATGTCTCCGCGCCCGCGCATCGTTGGAGCTGGGCGACTGCGATAAGGTATTTGGTAAGATTGTAACGCGGGGCACATCTCCACTCTCACACGCGCTGCAGTCAATCTGACCGCCAACGCGACTGGAATAAGTATACTTCGAGGTCCTGCAAGCGCGTTGGACAGAACTACGAAGATCTGATACTCAAGTGATCGGATTGGCAGATTAACTAGATCCAGACCTTTGTCCAGTCCAGGCTCAAACCAGCCCAAGTGCACTACTATGGACTCTTCGATCCAAATTTCCCTCCGCATCAATCGCATATTGTTTCCACGACCGGGAAACTTTCCAAGAGCTAGGGAACATCAAGCTTGGTCTCATGCATTTTAACTCAACTGGCAGGATGAAATCCTTCAAGTTGATTATATCTCTCTCCACTTCCAACCCTTGGCTCCGACCATCCGACGACTATGACTCGCCCTTTTCCCTTCTATAAAATCCGTTATCAGTGCCTCAAGCCCTTCTACTGCGACTCTAATACTGGAGAAAACCAACATCGAACCTCAGGATGCTGTTGACGAGTTTATCTTCATTCTACAAACTGACATTGTAGATAAGGAGATTGCAAAGCACAATGATGAAGGACCGCTCCTTGATTTGTAACTACCAGCATACCTTTCGGGGTCCTGGCTAGTATACAGATCTAGATAGCAATACAACATCCTTACTCCTCCAAATCCTCCCCACCCATGGCCTATAAGCCAACCCAACACCGTAGCCCCCCCACGCTCGTGCCTACCCAGCCTGAGATGCCACAGACGTCCAGGCTACAACCCAGACCCCCCGACGGCGGTGCCAACCGCCCCGGGACCCTGGCTCCCCCCCCTCAGCAACTTCCGACTCGTTCCGAATTCGGTGCCTTACTGCAAGCGCAAGCAGGACCGATCAAATTGGTCTCTGATGCGTGCCGGTGGCTGGATTCCAAGGGATGGGTCCTTGCTGGGGAACCTTACGACCGCATGAAGCTCGCACACGTGCTAATGACAGCGGCAGTAACAGCAAAGGGTACGAAGATCAAAGGGGATGCGAGGAATGCGATCCTGGTGGTCGTGCTCCTGCTGGAGAGCAACATCATTGACAGTACTTCGGAGGCCATTGCCGATGCAGTAGCATCCAAGGTTCTCAAGCATGTCGAGCCTGTTGTCCACCGCATAGCATCCTCCACCGACTTCACCTCAGCCAATGACACGGCCCAGGCGGAAACCACCCTGGCACTCAAGGGTGTATCTGCTCAGCTCGAGTCCGTCACCTCTTCCTTTGGTGACATCATCTCGAAGCTCTCAGCCCTTCTGTCACCCATGCCCACTCCCACCCCACCTGGAGCACTGGGGCCCTCTTGGGCTGATGTCGCGAGATCTCAACCCCCAACGATCCCCTCCGAGTTCAACCCTGGAGCTCCTCTGCAGCACACCCAGATGCAACAGCGGCTACTCCATGATGCGAAGACGATCTTCATCACGATCGACACTGCTAGTGTGGATGCACCAGGTGATTACACTCCAACAGCAAACTTCAAACTTTGTGGCTGCTTAAACAAAATGCTTGCCAAGATCAACAAGTTAGGCGCAGGCCTTGCCGCCATTGATGGAGTGCTCCCTCCCCCTCTCAAAACTCTTATTTGTGGCATAACCTGGCTTAAGCATGGCGCCTACCTCCTTGAGCTCGACATGCCGGAGTCTGCAGAGCGCTTCTGCAGCTATGCCCACGACCCCATCTAGGAACTGGCCAGAACCTGCTTAGGTGACTCAGTGTGAGTTATCGACAAGGCTCACACCCTTATTGTCTGGTTTGCCCCCTGCGGTGGGATCTTCAATCCCTCCAATGAAGAGGACATAGCAACATTCAAGAGCAACAATGGCCTCCCAAACAGGTGCATCATGTCAGCCTCATGGCTGAAGAGAGTTGACTACCGCCACTCAAAGCAAACAGTAGCCTCCCTCAAGTTCTGCTGCAACTTGGCACACGCTGCCAACCACCTCTTGCATGAACGGGTATACATCGCAGGCCATCATGTGATGGTCTGCAAGGATATCTGCGAGCCCATCCGCTGTAACCAATGCCAGGAGT
Organism: Termitomyces sp. T73sscA; assembly: GCA_017657235.1. NCBI lineage: Eukaryota > Fungi > Basidiomycota > Agaricomycetes > Agaricales > Lyophyllaceae > Termitomyces > Termitomyces sp. T73sscA. The sequence continues at coordinate 103,362 of JAGGAP010000068.1, read as the reverse complement.
ATGGGCACAATTGCATTAACTGCAGAAATGCTGAATGCTGCTCTCACTGTGCTGGCACAGACCACACTTTTGATAACTGTCCCTCAGGGACCGCTGCCCACTGTGCCTCTTGTGGGCCAGACTCTAATCATGCAAGCTCGTCTCGCAACTGTCCAATCTTCCGGAAATGCTGTAATGACCTGGACACTTGTTATCCTGAGAACAGCATGCCCTATTTCCCAACGGGTGATCTGAGCACCTGGGTCCTCAACCCCAAAAAGATCTCTATTTCACCCCCAGCACCCACTCCGTGGGTCAGCCAAGCGGCAGCTCCTGAGCCCCCAGGCACTGCTTGTTACCAAGTTGCTCTGATGGACATTTGGAAAACTGGCTGCAAGGCCGCTCCCATGCCCTGCTCCAACGTTTCCCCCATACCCTCTCAATGAGAACCCAAGGGAGCGCTCCAACATGCCTACAAGTCTGGCAGCAGAACATCAGGAAGTTGAATGCCATCCAGGAGGCCATGCTAGCAGCGGCACACCCAAATGACTGGGATGTCCTTGCTCTGCAGGAACCATACCTTGATGGGCTAGGCAATACCCGAGCAAACACCCACTGGGTAGCCCACTACCCCCATCTGCACAGACAAGACGGGAGCAGCTGGACTCACTCAATCTTGCTTGTTAATACTAACATTTCTGCAGATCTTTACTCCTTCCTGAATGTCTCCTTGTCAGATGTCACTGCAGCTTGCTTCAACGGAGACTCTGGCAACCTCACTCTTTTCAATGTTTATAATGATTGCACTAACAACAACAGCCTTACAGCCCTCTCATCCTTCCTTTCCTCCAACTTCCCCTCGGTCTTCTCCTCCCCCATGACAACCACATGCTCTGGGTGGGTGACTTCAACAGACACCACCCCATGTGGGAATCCGTCAAGAACCGCCACCTCAATTCATCTGAGGATGACTTGCGCGTCCTCCTATGCCTACTGGGGTTTTATCACATGGAGCTTGCCCTCCCCCCAGGGCTCCCCACCCTTTGCACATTTCAGAACCGCTGAACATGGCCTGACAACGTCTGGCACCGTGATAATAGCATGGACCCCATCGTGTCTTGCAATGTCAAACCCTCTCTATGCCCTCCTGTTACTGACCACCTCCCAGTCATGACAATCATTGAACTGCCCTTGCTATGCTCACTCCGTGCTCTGCACAAAAACTTCTGTGAGGTTGACTGGGACATGTTCAACGCCTCTCTCAAGGAGAAGCTCGCCACCCACTCCCCTGCCCGCATTATCACCTCAAAGGAGGACTTCAACACCAGAGTCGAGTTGCTGATGGCAACACTTGAGGAAACTATTGCAGATGATACCATCATCCCCCTTAGTAACCCCTGCCCTCACACCAAGCAGTGGTGGTCCAAAGAGCTAACAGCTCTAAAACGTGAATGGGGCAAAGCAAACAGGCTTGCATACAAATTTTGTCATATTGCTAACCATCCTGCTAAGGCTGAGGCTCTGCACCTCTCACAGCTCATGGCAGATAACATATGCAAGGCAAAAGAGGACTGCTGGGTCAAATGGTTGGAGAACATTGACGCCCAACAGATATATACAGCAAACAAATATGTTGTCCGTGAGCCCACTGACATGTCATGCAACAGGGTCCCCAAACTCCAGATAGAATGGGAGGGCGAGCCCTCCTGGGCCACATCTAACATGCAGAAGGCCAAGATCTTAGCTAAGTCTTTGTTTCCACCTCCCCCCCTGTCCTCTTCTGTTTTGCCCTTTGCCTATCCCAAGCCACTGCCCAGCATCCAGTTCTTTAACCGGAAGCGCATCTTAGATGCCATCGCTAAGCTAAAGCCCCACAAAGCACCAGGTCCTGATGGAATCCCCAATATTGTGCTGAAGCGATGCGCAGATGCACTCCTTGACCACTTATACTTTATCTTTTGTGTGGTATTCAAACGTGATGTCTACCACAACAGTTGGCTCATTTCCACTACCCTCATCCTCTGCAAGCCAGGAAAGCCCAGCTACAAAGTAGCCAGGACCTACCACCCGATAGGGCTTCTCAACACCATTGGGAAGCTCTTATCAACTATTGTCACCGCTGATCTTTCTTTCCTTGCAGAAAAACACAACATGTTTCCCCCAGGACAATTTGGAGGCCAACCTGGATGCAACATGACCGACGCTATGCATGCCGTGGTCTCTAAGATCAAGGATACATGGCGCTTGGGCTGAGTGGCTGCCGCATTATTCCTTGACGTCCAGGGAGCATTTCCCAATACTGTCTGTAATTAAATACACAACATGCGCAAACATGGTGTCCCAGAATGCTATGTCAAGCTTACTCAGCAGATGCTAACCAATAGGAAAACGAGACTCAAATTCAATGACTCCATCTCTGACCCATTTGATGTCCAGAATGGCACCACCCAGGGCTGCCCTCTTGCCATGATGTTTTATGCCTTCTACAATGCGCCTCTGATACAAGTAGCACCTGAAGGCTCCAAGTCCAAACAAACATCTGGCTTCATCGACGACACTATGTTCCTAGCCATAGCAAAAACCCTGTCAGCATGCCACAACATTCTCGCCGACATGATGCACCACCCTGGTGGAGGCTTTGACTGGACACTAACCCATAACTCTCCCTTCGAACTATCAAAATTGGCCCTCATGAACTTTCTGCGCACCCTCCACAACAACATGCCTGACGACCTCACCCTCTCATGGGCCAACCCCGATGGCATGACCACTGCGCAGAGAGTTGAGACTGTGCCCACATACAAGTACCTGGGCGTAGTCTTTGACTCTAAACTACGGTTGTCTGCTCACTGTCAGAAGGTCTCTGCCTGGGCCACTTGGTGGTCACTCCAGGTAATGCATCTCTTGTGAATGTCTGGTAGCATGCTGCCACACTGCGTCTGACAGCTCTACAACACTGTTGCAGTTCCCACCATCACATATGCAGCAGATGTTTGGTACACCAGCATACACAACTCCCCCTCCAGCAAAAAGAGATTGGGATCTGTAGCAATTACTAACAAACTGATTCCCTCCCAGAGACACGCCGCCAAAATGATCACCGGAGCACTGAGCACCATGGTGAGCGATGTACTGGACGCCCACATGTACCTACTACCCATCGAACTCCTGTTCAAGAAGATCCTCTACAGGGCTGCAGTACATCTTTCCTCTTTACCCCGCTCCCACCCCCTACACCTCCCTGTGCATAAGGCTGCTCGGCGATTCGTTGCTAGGCACTGCTCTCCCTTGCACTACCTCTTTCATGTTACAGGGGTCAACCCCAAGGCGATTGAGACTGTAAACCCAGTCTGGAGGCGCTCCAACTACTCCCCTTCCTTCTCTGTCATGATTGAGGATGACAAGGAATCAGCCCTCACAGCAGCCTTGTCTATATTCTCCTCCATATCTGCCGCCATTTACTGTGACAGATCAGGCTTTAAGAGGGGAATAGGAGCCTCAGCGGTACTATACATTGACTGTGTAGAAACCCAACACCTCTGCTACCACCTAGGCAGTGACTCTGAGCATACCACTTATGAAGCCAAAGCAGTAGGAGTGCTCCTTGCACTCCACCTACTGACCTCCTTGACCCACAGCATTCCTGCACATGCCATAGTTGGTAGTGACAGTCAAGCTATGCTTAAGGCCTTACTTAACCAGCACCCCCACCCCTCCCACTATCTTCTAGACCACATACACTCTGCCACTGAGCAACTGCACACCAAGACCGACCACCTATGATGCACCTCAGAATGGCGCTGAGCAACACGCAGCGGTGCTGGGTGGAAAGACTGAACCCGCGATGTCATTGACCTACAACTCCACTGGATGCCAAGCCATGTTGGCTTCCTGCCCAACAAGCGCACAGACGAACTGGCGAAGATGGCCTCCCAAGAGCAAACTAGCGACCCCAAGATCCTACCCGCACTCCTCAGGAAGATGCCCCTCCCAATCAGCATCAGCGCAATGCAGCAAATGGCCTGAGGTGTAGGTGGCCTAGGGGAAGGAGGGTGTAAGTGTTTGTGTGGCTTAGGGGAAGGAGGGTGTAAGTGTTTGTAAGAGTGTTGGACAGAGATGGAGCGACGGCTTCGTTGGCCGTGGCTTTGATGTCGTGAGGGGGACTGAGCCAGGGGAAGCGTCTGAAGAAGGTTATTTGCTCGATAAAACACGTGGAGGAGCAGTTTACTCGTCATCTCGGTACTAGATAAGAACATGAAAGGGTTGGATGTACGCTACGGAAATGAGGTATACCTTGCGCTTCTTGACCTCATTCCAACGCTCAACAAAATGCTGAACGATGTCCAAAACCATGGGTCTAAGGAGCGTCATACGAACCTGCGTTCATTCACGATCAGTATCGCGAAAGTTGAAGGGAGCAGACGCACATCATGCCATGATTGACAAACTATTACTCGCATAACCTTCAAGTCCATGACCCGCGCATTATTATAATCCTGTCCGGGGAACAACATGCACGCAAAATCAGTTGGGTGGACGTCGGCAAGAGGGTGCCTTATGCGTGTCGCAACGGCCGACGCACAAGGCGAGGCCGCCAATGGCAGCAAAGTGGTTATCGACGCAAGTGAATGAAGCACGGAGAGTGACAAGGTCACATGATCTTTGGGCTTTCGAACCTGGAGGATTGTTACAAGACAACAAATTCAGCGATCCCAGAAACGAGTGCAAAAGTACAACTTGACAGTATCATCAGCCGTCCGAGTAGATTACGTATTTTATGCTTAGACTCCTCGATGCGCTGGTTACGCTAAGCACACCAGGTCCGTCGTTGCCTGGGGATTTGTGAAAACAACATTAGACCCAGAAAGAGAGAACGCTTTTGACAGACTCCACTCAAACATCAGCTGCATGCGCTATCCCGACCATATTGGTGCACATGACAGTGTCGAATTTTGGTCACAGCCGAGAACGTTTTTTGTTTTACGTGTCAACTTTTTCAGGTTGTTGTCGTCGATAACCATCGGCCTCGATTTCTGGGACACGCATATGCATCCTCTTGCACGGATGTCCACCCAACTGACTTCGTGCGCACGTTGTTCCCCGGGCAGGATTATATTAATACGTGCCTCATGGATCTCAAGGAAGTGGTTAATCATGTGCGAGTAATACTTTGTCGATAATGGAGATGGCGAGGATGCATGATCGATAACGACTGTAAGTGGATGCAGGCTCATATGGCGCTCCTTGGACTCGTGGTTTTGGACATTGCTCAGTACTTCGTTGAGCGTTGGAATGAGGTCAAGAGGCTCCATCGCGTACATCCAAAGCTCTCATGTTCTTATCTAGTATCAAGGTGATGAGTGAGTCGTCCAATCCATCTTCTCGACGCATTTTTTCCGAGCAAGTAACCTCTTTGACGTCGAAGCCGTTGCTCGTGCGTTTCTATCTTTACACCAAACATCAACACCTTCCTCTAGACACATCCACCCTCAGAAGTGGTGCAAAATTGGACATCAGTCTCACCAGCGCTGTAACAGGAACTTTCTCAGCAGGAAGACGCGGCGTATCCCATTCCTCAAGCCGGGAGCTGTCAAGTCCAGGTGAGGGTGTCAGATTGGTCACATAGGGTTTTGACGGAGCGACTCAAGGTGTTTCAAGCTGAGACTAATGGATATCAAGGTATCGGTCTAATCAAGCAATCCAAGCATTTCATCTATATTGGTATATGATTTTTGCAAGGTTATTGGAGAGGCGGTGCTGTATTCAGGGTGCCATTTAGAGAATCAGTTTTCTTGTAAGATCCCATGATCTATAGGTGATGATGGAATATTGCTAACGTGAAAATCATTCTGATATCAAGCGTGTAAGCCACTCAGGTAGCGAGAGGTCAAAATATGGATCGTGTACTCATCAAAATTATGTATGCCTCTCCAAAGACATAAAACAAACTTTGCCAACTTTATTCTGATCATAATCTTTTTGTTTGATTGCTTATTATGTAGTAAGTCTCAGTTCTCTCGTTACCTCTGTTGAGCTTCAACGTATCGTATCTGCCATGTATATGTGTCTGTTGCCTTGATCAATTTGAATTTTATATTATAAAAGGCATATTGATTCAGACAGCTAACATTGCCCTGCTGTCCTACACCATCTTCTCGAGAGTGACACGTTACGTGGTCAACTATCTGCACTAATCATGACTCCTGAAGAACGACAAACCATCCAAGATTTTGGACTGTATCTACTTTTGGACTCAAATGTTCAACTTGCAGTTGAAGCTTTTTTTTATGGTCGACCTCTTTCTTGTCTGTAACACCAGCCACTAACATCTCCACAGGTTTGCTGATGCCAATTGCGATTGTTGTTGCCTGCCAGTGCGATATGTTTTAAGAAGAGCACATGTACTCAATCTGACCTACTATGTCACTATCAGGCATCCGACCAAAACTTGGCTTTCCATGTTCCAACTAGTAGTAATCTGGCTGGGAATTGCTGCATTGAGTTCAAGTTTCTTGTTAGATGCTGGGTCTTCAATTATTGAATATCGGCTTTTTCCAAGAGAACAATATATCTCTTTCTCAATGTAGTGATTCTGTCAATGCCATACTTGGCAATTGGAATGTAGCTATAAATTGGTTTGAAGCAATCCCTGTGGGTTTTTTACATGAACACAGATTAAACAATTTGGAACTGAAATGGCTCAGCCAGTTATCAATGATGCTTTCATCATATAGCATGCATGAGTTATTTTCCAAAGACAATGTTGGGCACTGTATCTTTTTATGTTCCTCTGTTTATATACTCTTGGTATGTCATGTTCTTGACTAATATTCTGTGTAAGTTGATTAAGATATACAGCTATTATACTTGCCTTTCTGTCAATTTGCTCAGACCCAAGTGTGTTTATGGCAGATGTAGCTTCTAACAGTGAAGCATTGGTTTTTCCAAACATTGCTGGTGTTTCTTTGTTATTTTTGACCAACTTTCTTGCAACATCCTTCATTGGTTGGACATTATGGTATGCCCTTATTTATTTTTCAAACATTTGCATGATTACTATGTAGATTGATACAATGCCAGGAAACATGTAAAATTTCTACAAACAAATGTTGATAGCCAACAGCATCAATCATTCAAATTGTGGCACATTTTATATCTTTTGGCAGATGCAGAAGCTTTGTACTCTATTCTTCAGGTGTGCTTTAAAGAAAAATCCATTTATTTACAAAAGAACTAACTAATACTTGGGATTGCAGCTTTTGTATATTGTGATGATCTTTATAATCAGTCCAAATCAAATAACTAGAACCATTGCTTTTGCTGTTGTGATAAATATTTACTATTCCATCTCAGTATGTATAAACTTGTCTTCTAGTTTGCATTGTATTCATCTCCTGCAGTATGTTTATTCAGCATTGACAATTGCTCTAATACATGGGCTATTTTCAATTGCAGGTATACATGAGACTGTACAATTACAGCAAATATCTTTGCCAGCCACCTGATTGCATAGTCATTTTACAGGTCATCAAACCCTGTCTACTAGGATTTTACATCTATGTTTTTGACTCCTTCAACAAAGCCTTTGACACTTTCTGTTGTAATAGCTTGCATTTATTTGTAGACATTGTTTTATTATTTTCACTCTAGTATCTCTGATTTATATATCTATCAATGTCTGCCCAACCTGCAATGATTTAGTACTATAATTCACTATATCTGAGCATTAGCTTTGGATTCAAAGGCCTCCTATGGACTCAATAAACCATTTTCTACAGTCTATTATTTGCAAGGATTTTTAAGGAGCAGCATATCAGAGAAATTAATAACTCAATAAGAAACAGGAGAACTATGCAATTAGTTCATATTAGTAGATCAGATGTACATTACCATTACTAATATTATAGAATCACTTTAATATCAGATTTGGACCCCTCACTATTTAGGCCCAGTGACAAAATAAATCCTTCTAGTCAATGAGGAAGTTCTGCAAAACACAACTTGTAAGATGTGACAGAGGACTAAGGGACATTTGACCAGGCCTTTTCCACAATTGCAAGGCAACTCTTAGGTCTCTACCTTGTGTGAAGTGACAGGTTTATGCTTCTAGCACATTTCTAGTTGAATAACTTGAAAAATACTGATGAATACTTATTGATTGTTATACTTTTATATTCTAATATACTTGTGGATTTCTCTCTGCTAGTTGTGTGATTTAGCTACAATCTTTCAAGATTGCCTTTACAGCAGAACAAGTGTCTAGCTTTAGTCTGAAAGCCTCTTCAAGCTTGTTTGAACCTTTGTGGGCTTAGAAGTTACTCTTTCACTGATTTGCTTGCTTTTTTCTGATTTTATAACCCAATCAGTCCCTCCAGCCACTTTTTCTGATGCTTCAGCCCCTTAAAAATAATGCCTGGACTTACCTGCTTGCTCCAGAAGCTCAGATACAGGCTACTCAAGCTTTTCTCACTCTCATACCACCAAATTTGCTGAACTCTGCCAGAATACACACTTAAACTCTTTAGGCATTCTTAGAGCATCTTCCTCTCCATTCTGCTAATTTGCTAACACTCCAGTATCTCTAACAAAATCTGCTACTACAGTCCACATTCCATGCTTCAGCACTTCTACTTCAGCTTTCACTAAGATTCCCCACTCTGTACTCTAGATGCCTATGATGGAGAGCATGCTATTGGTGAGCACTTCTTGCAATCCTGCATCACTTACATTTAGCTGAGCAGAGAGGCCATCTCTAATTCATTGAGAATTATTTGAGTCCTATTCTACATGAAGTTAGGAAAAGCTTCTATTTATGCTCTCTATGTGTTTTGATGCCCTGTGTTAGAACCAAAATGTCAATTGTTAAGCAATCAGCCTCAGCTCAATGTATTATTGACTAAAACAACTGTACCTGATAGATTGGTAAGTAATCAACTATATAAGTAGCATTAGTAAATATTGATCTATGTGTAATGTAGTAACTTACCCTCAGTTCAATGTATTATTGACTGAAGGTATGGTACAGTATGTATCTGTATATAGAGTGAAATAAAACAATAGTTACCATGATAGTTGGTCCTTTGGTCAGGAGTAATATATGTAATAATAGAAAAAACAATAGTGTTAGAGTTTATAGTGTACTACATTGGCTTGGCTGATTGTGTCATTGGTCTTGATACTCATTTTTACTAAATATTCTGCTTCTCATAAGAAATCATGGTGTTGCTCCAGGGCTAAGTAGTGCATGGAGCCTGGAATGGCCAAGACTTTAGTGAAGAGGTCCAACAAGGTTATGCTTAGTATTGACATACCAAATGCATATTTCATAGGACTGGACATGCTTGCAAAGAAAGCAATACTTGATATCTACATATTTTACTTACAAGTAGAGGATGGAGTCTTTAAAAAGATTGATAGTGGTGTTGTTATTGCAGAGAATTAGAGTGGATTTGAGTAAAACTTCACTGTATCCTATGCTATTGAGTAGGGCATGTAACTATTTGCATTCTTGAGTGATTTCAAAGGCAGCCATGTATTTAGCTTTGCAAAATGGTGCTGCAACTGTCTTCTATTTCTTTGCAGCCTATGAAACAATGCCAAATGCTCCAAGTATATCTTCCAATGCTATGTCTAATATTGAACCAGTTGTTCTTGTTTTTGCTGCTAGCAGTTGAGAGAAAGTTATTGATATGTAAGACTGCAATAATAGTACCAGTGTCAAACTGTTGTTAGCAAATGCAGAATTTACATTCAGGATGCATGAATCTTTATTGGACCATTTTATTGTTGACAGTCTAATCCTATATGCAACTTGCCTGCTTCATCCTGCATAGTCTATGGACCAAGCACTATGTCCAATCTTCTTTTTCTTGTTCTTAAAATTCTTCAGGTTGTGCCATGTATTGGACTTTGTCTGCTGGTAGCAAACTATAGAGGAATGCAGTTTTTACATTGATTTGCATAGCATTTCAGCCTCTTGTTGTGTCAAAGTAGAGCAACACACATGTTAAATGTAATAGATGTGATAAGTAAAGAAGTGCTATGAACAGATCATCAGAGCCAGCATGGCCAAAGAGGCTGCTTTGTTAAACTCACAGTATATATGATACACTTGCAGATACTGCACCCTCAGCTCTATTTATGTATTCCAAGAGTGTGTTTTCTCATAGAACAATAACATACAAAGATACTAATACTAGATATAATTACTTATACAATATCTGTTTAGATATACACAATACAGTTCTATTTATGTGTTTTGAGGATATAATTACTTACACAATGTCTGTTTAAAATATTGGTTACACCAATAGACTTGCTCCTGCAGTTTCTATTCCAACAGGTTATGGGCCTATTTTGAGCAGGCTACTTGTCACAGTACTGCTGCTTGCTTGGAATGTGTTTTTTTTTTTGCCTTGTCAATACTGATTACCTTGAATCTGCTATCTGGAAATATCTCTTGTCATTTTCTTTGTGTGGGAAAATATTGTTCAAAATGGAAGTTGTCTTGTTGTTGTTGTCAGGGTTCATAGCATACTATATTGGCCTTGCTGATTGTGTTATTGGTCCCAACACTCCTCATCAGAAATCCTGCTCTTTCTTATAAAAAAACATGGTGTTGCTTTAGAGCCAAGTAGTGCATGGAGCCAAGCAAAGAGTGGAGTGGCCAAGGCTTTGATAAAGAGGTTTACCATGTTAAGCTTAGTATTGCCATACCAAATGCATATTTTATTGGACTAGACATGCTTGCAAAAAAAGCAAAACTTAATATCCTCATGTTTGATTTGCAAGTAGAGGATGGAGTCTTTAAAAAGATTGATAGCAGTGTTGTTATTGCAGAAAATTGGAGTGGGTTTGAGTAAAAACTTTACTGTGTCCTATGCCATTGAGTAGGGCATGTAACCATATGCATTCTTGAGCAGTTTCAGCAGCCATATATTTAGCTTTGCAGAATAATGCTGCAACTGTCTTCTGTTTTTCTTCTTGCCTATGAGATAATGCTAGATTCTATGCTCTAAGTATATCTTCAATGCTATGTCTAGTATTGAGGCAGTTTGCTCAATCAGAGTTAGTGAAGCCCACAAGCTTGACTGGTTTGCCTGCTCCTTCCAGAGTTAGCAAATTGTATGTTTCTTTTAGATATCTGACAAGTCAGATTCCTGCATTCCAATGCATAATTGTAACCAGTCAGATTACTTGTACCAGATCTTCTGCACCTATGGTGCATCATATACTATATTTAGCATCCAACGCATGCTGTTGGTGTGCATTTGTAGATTATGTAAGGACAACATCTTGTATTCACAATGTATTTAGTCTAATTCAATAATTTGGTCTGATTCAGCTACTGCATGAAACACACAAGATTGTTCTATTTGTAGCTACTGGCTACATTTTTTTGAATCTTCTGCTATTGGCTTTAGACTCTGGGCTCTGATTATCTTACTAGGCAACACTCATCAAACTTTGCGACTTCTTTTTCTGCCACGTCAATACCTAGACTATGGCTGACTCATTTAAGCAACTACCAGATTCCTTGGAGTGACTTAGTAGCTCCAAACACCATGAGATGCTTTCAGCATTGAAATACCAGCCTCTGTCAAAACAGAAAGACAGAGTAGCTTGTGATATGAGCAAGAGCTTTGGCATGCCTGGTAGGCTATTAATAGCTGGGATGAAGGCTATATTGAACCCTGGTCTTAGATCAGGGGACAATTTGTTTGCATCTGGTTTGTCACTGCTAGCAACATATTGATGTATCTGAGCGAATCCATTCAAAATGCAGACATGACACAGGGTAGTGCCTTCATGCACAAAACTCTGGTTAGGACTGCACAGTCTGAACATAGGGCCAAGTCAGGACTAGAATTGTTGTCGGATTAGATGACACAATATCAAGGAGCCAGCCTAACTACCATGACTAGACATATAGACATAGAACAGAGAAAGGTGCTATTAGCGCCTCCCATAATAGAAGAACAGGTTGATAGTAGCAAGGAGCCACAAATGGGGCATAAGGGCCTCAGGGCAGTTTGGGGTGTAAAGCCTGAACTTGACTCCTCAGACAAAGAGGAGGATAGAAAGTTGTTATCAACTCTGTTCATCCAGCTTCAGCTGGTACTGAATTGTTTTCCAATGGTCACAAAGGAATTGATGCAGAAGTGTCTCCAGCTTTCTGTCATAAAGCATTTAGAATTACTGGCTGCTAGAGGCCAGCATGTATATAAGTGGGATTTGACTGAATATATAGAGTTATTTACTCAAATATTTGACCTGGAGCTCAATGAGTATATTAAGTGCAAGCTGACTTGCGGGACAGCAATGTCAACAGCCACACTGGCTGAGTCTGTAGAGTATGATGCACTGTTGTGTCCACACAAACCAGACATTTTGAACATGCCTAAGCAGACCAATGAGTTCCAACAGGACTATAAAAGATGTCAAAATGCTATGCAATGGCAAGCCAACACGAGTGAAATGCTCCAGCAGGCATTATCAGAGGTGGAGACAGCAACGTCTTACCATGCTGGAGAGGATAAGGTGGAAGAGCCACCTGAGATAAGGATGCCTTGTAGACACATTACAATCAAGGAAGAGAAACACAAAGAAAGCGTTCTGGAGGAACTTGTTACACTGTGACATATTGCACAATGAGTCCATTTGGTGGACAGCTGGACTAACTGCATGAACTACCAGCGCATCTGCAATCAAGACTTGTGAAAATGAGGTGAGTTGTTGATAGACAATTAGAGTGTAGTTTTTGAGGGGCATGAAGGGGTTGCGGCCATTGATGATATGAGGTGACAGTTTGTCATGAGGACTGGTGACAACAACCTCCAGAGAGATCATGGGCATGGTCATGGTAACAACAACTGCAACAATAGAGATTGTCTTGACAATTGTGGAATTACTGGTAGTCAACCAGAAGACTCAGTACTCCAGGTCCTACAGATGTGGCATCTGAACATAGGATGGAGGAGCCTCCATACCCAGCTACAAGGGCATGGTTGTTGCCCTCACCTCATAATTTGCATGCAAGCATGCCTGGAATAAATGAGGCAGTTAAAATCCATATGGATTATATGCACGACCACCTCAATTGTCTAGTAGATGACTCCTTGGGAGTCTGGTTCAAGTTTTTCAGACATGGTTAAGCCTTGTCAAGCTGAAGGAAAGCATATTAAACCATATCCCAGAGGGCATAAGTTCTTCCAGCTGGAAGACTGGGCAATGAACGTATGCTATCACCTTGCAGCTTGCTGCTATGAGGTGATGATATAGACTAGAAGTGCATATTCATGCTCCATGAGTTCATTGATGGGGAGGCATGAAATTGGTTCTGCAGACATGTCTTGCATATAAATAGGGACAAGCATGACTGGATCTTCAAGAAGGTCCTTATTGGATTGTATAACTGCTTTGTGAATGCAGCAACAATGCAAGAGGCTTGTGAAGCCTTCCATACTGCAATATATGACGCTTGAATGGGCGTCCAGACCTCCTATAATGACCTTGTGGGTCATGCACAGAATATAGCAGTATATCTAGATGAGTTTACCATCTGGAAAACATTCCTAGATGGAATACCAGCTGAGATGCATTGCACATTGATATACAACAATAATTTATCACCAGAGGTCAATACTGTGACTAAATTCTTAGCATATATAATACACTACAAGCGGTCGTGCATGGACTGCAACCCATTATAACCAGCACAGATTGCACCATGCTCAGGGACATTGCCAACCTGTCAAGGTTGAAACGTTTTTAGCAAAGCACTTCAAGATGGAGCAAAACCGCAATCCGTGGTTTGTAGTATGGCATACACCACCATCAGGCTATAAGCCTGGACCAGGACCAACTGGTAATGCACCAGTAGCAAGGGACGGTCAGTATGTGCCCAGATCGGGCCAATACAGACCAAAGGCAATGCGGGATGGCCCACCTGACACTGGCCACAAGCCTGGCAGCAGGGCAGCATGGTGCTACAATTGTGGCCAGACTAGCCATTGGTCAAAGGAATGCCAAGTGCTAAAAGCTCAAGTATGAGCTGCCCATACAGCAGCAGTAGGAAGCGACACTGAAAGTGACATTGAAAAGGACCAAAAGGAACTTGTCAGGGACAAGGAAGCTCTACAGAAAGTAGAGAAGCAGTCGGTTGCTGATGACACTGAGAGTGTCCAGAGTAATGATGATGAGTACATTGCAGTGGACATATATGACAACAACTACTATGCTCGCAATGACAAGGAGGAGCACATGTTTGCTCTGACCAAGCATTGGGGGGATAGTTGCATTTGCATGTGATGTGTGACTCTTCAGAAGGCAGCTGACAAGCTGCAGCAACCTCAGTAATGCAGTGGTCAATAAAGTTGACAATATCAAAGCCTCCATTGCAATTGAGGATGGGGGATATGAGAGACGCGCACTTGTGTGTGCTTAGAGAACAGTTTGAACCTATAGTGCAACTGCACCAGAAGCACATGGATAAAGGAAAAGCAAAGGCTCAGGGACTGTCAGACAAGGACATTCTGTGATTGCATCAGCAATGGCAGCATGAGTTTGTGGATATTGTCAATGGGACAAAAGAGGAGCTTTTCCTATAGTAGAAAGTAAACCATGAGATTCATCTCATTAATGAGAATAAGCAGTATAAGTATCACTTGCCTCACTGTCCACAAGCACTCCAAGAGCAGCTTTGTGAAAAGATGAATTGCTATATCAATGCTAAGTGGTGGGAACTATGGACAGTGATGCAAACTGCACTGTTGTTGTGCATTCCCAAGAAAGATTGGACACTTTGGACTGCATTGGATGCACAACAGCACAACAACAACACTATCCAGGATGTGATGCCATTTCTGGACCAGGAAGTTATTCGCAAAGATGTTGTGAAAGCTAAATACAGGTCAAAGATTGACCTGACAGACATGTACAAGCAAGTACATATATGCATGGAAGATATTTTCAAGACTGTGTTTGTGTCCCCAACAGCGACAGGGACATTCATCAGTAATATCATGCAAATTGGTGACTGCAATGTGCCAGCTACTTTCCAGAGGCTAATGACCTCAATATTCCGAGATGTCATCAGAAAATTTATGCATGTATATCTGGATGATATATTTATCTTTTCAGACTCCATTGAGGAGCATGAGCAGCACCTATGCGTTGTGTTCAAACAACTACATAAAGCAAGCTTGTATCTGAAATGGAAGAAGTGCAAATTGTATGCACCCACTATAGACTGCTTAGGGCACATTATAAATGTTCTGACTCTGATAAACTTGATCATATTTGAGAGTGGCCAACGCCACGTGACTACAATGACATTCAACAATTTGTTGGATTGGTAAATTACATTGGTAATTTCCTACCAGATGTGACACTATATATTGGCCATCTCATGGCCATAACTCAGAACAGGTCTCCTTTTCGTTGGCAACCGCTCCATCAGTAGTGCTTTGAGATGATCAAACAAATCTGCGCTAAGATGCCAATTCTTTGCTCAATTGATTTGTGTAATGATGAGCTGATCTGGCTCATCTGTGATGCATCAAAAACTAGCATTGGGGCCATGTTTGGTCAGGAAAAGACTTGGCAAACCTGCAGACCTGCAGGGTTCATGTTATGCAAATTTATGACAGCGCAACAGAACTATGCAGTGCACGAGTTAGAGATACTCACAATTTTAGAAACCCTCTTTAAATGAGAGAATAAGCTAATGGGATATAAGATCCATATTATTACAAATTATAAGGCCTTGAAGTTTTTCAAAACTCAAGTTCACTTGTCTCCACAACAGCATCAATGGATTGACTATATGTCGTGATATCAGTTTGACATAACGTATGTCAAAGAGGAGCTGAACAAGGTTGCAGACTGCTTGTCACAATATTTCAAAAGTGATATGCATGAAAACATTCATGACATACATGACTTTGTCCAAGTGGACAAACAGATAGACTCTGAGGGCAAAGATTTGCCCCTACATTGGTTCCAAGAAATAGCAGAACATCATATCAAAATTTGAGCCATGCAGGCTTGAGAAACATGTTGCAGCAGTCGGCTCAAGGAGACCATAGAAGTATGAGACTTTGAAGCTCAAGGTCTCACTGCCATGCAGTTTATTGAAGTGCAGCCAGATGTAGATGTGTTGTTGCAAGATAACAACTTGACAGTTGGACAGGCGTTAGAAAGCTCTGGCCCATCTCCTGTAACTGTTGACCTAGGATACACGCAATTGCATGTACATATTCAGCAAGGATACACAAAGGACAGTGTTTTTGTTGGAATACTTGACAAATCCAAGAAGCACTCACACTTTGTCATTGAGCAGCAGCTCATCTATATCATGAGCCCTGCAGATGCAAAGGTGCTATGCATTCCACAGGAAAGATTGTTAATCATGACAATACTAGATCAAGCCTATAATATTGTGGAGCACTTTGGATACCAAAAGATGCTCAAATATGTGCATCAATTGTATTAGTGGCCACAATTGGCCAAGGAAACAAAGCATTTCAGCTCAATATGTAAAGCATGTCAATGGTAAAAAGGTTCAAACCAGAAACCGGCAGGGAAGCTATTCCTGTTCTAGTGAAACTTTGGGACTTTATTGGGATGGACTTCATTGGACCATTTTCTGAGTCGTGTGGCCTCAACTACTTATGGATAGTTATTTGCCGCATGACCAGTATGGATCACCTTATTCCAATCAATACAACAACTACTGCATTGGAACTCTTGTGGATTTATCTCAAGGAGATAGTCCACCTACATGGCCTACCTAGCTCGATTGCGAGCGACCAAGATTCCGAGTTTACTTCCAAATGGTGGAAGGAGCTGCACAAGTTGCTTGGAGCAAAGTTGCTCATGTCAACTTCCTTCCATCTGCAGATGGATGGACAGACAGAGCATGCAAATTATAACATCACACAAATTTTCAGAGCATTCATCTGTCTTAATCAGAAGGATTGGATGGATTGTCTCCCAATGGTAGAATTCGCAATTAATGCAAGTGTATCTGAAACCATGGGATGCGCTCCCTTTGAACTCAATAGTAGCTACATGCCATCCATGATCAAGGAATTTTGTAATGACAATCCATCAAGGAATCAAGAACTTTGTGCAGAACGTGCTCATAAACCTAGCATTGGATCACAATGCAATCATTGAGGCATGCATATTCCAGATGTGCTACACTAATAATTGCTGGAGCAAAGAGCTGGCAATCGACAAGAGTAACTTGGTGTATTTATCTACCAAGAATCTAAATCTACCTAAAGGTCAGGCAAGCAAACTGTGCCCAAAATAGGTAGGACTATATAAGGTCCTGGAAGCTGAGCCAAGCACATCAAATTATGTGCTTGAGTTACCTTCTGCATTGCAAGCACAATGCATCATGCCAAAATATCATGTGTTGCTGCTGCAACCATATGTGACCAATAATAATGCGCTATTCCCAAACTGTGCAATGCTGGAGCCTTACAATTTTGGCACTCCCAATGATCAAGAATGGTTTGTAGATGACTTTATAGGCCATCAATAGTTGATGTTGGGACACTTTGAATTCAAGGTGCGGTGGAGCTTAGGGGACACCATGTGGGAGCCCCTTGAGAACTGTAAATTGCTTGCAGCAATGGATAGATACTTCAAATTACAGGGCATTAAGCGTCCTTGTCAACTTGCACAGCATACATAGAGCGCATGGAGGCTATTATTTGGCTAAGTCCAAATGGTGGCTAACTCGTATGGTCTTGTTGACCATAGCAAAGCCTAATGCCAAGTGCTATGTGGCTGGATTTTTGCACTTCTTTGTCCATCTGCAGACTTTTTTTCTTGCCTCTTTTATTGTGATATGTTGCAGATGTGTAGACTGAATAGAATGTGAGGGGCCCTCCAAAGCCTAGACAGAGCTCACAGAGCTCTGGAAGGAGAGGAAGATCTGGATAAGATCAACCAAAAAGATAGCTACCATTAAGCGCATTTGAGTACTATGCAGCTACAGCCTACCCAGGCTGCAAGCAGCCGCTCCCATATGAGACACCCCTTCATTCTTAGATGGAGGTGGATCAGGAGGAGGAGTGCCACAAGCACCAGATGCAGGAAGTGCACCACAAGCACTTTTACCAGTTGATACCAAGCTGTTGTCAGGCACTGGTGCCAATATATGCACATGCTGTGGCACCTGTTGGCAGGAGAGAACTTGTGCCCCAAGCGCAAATCAAAATGGGCATGGAGGTGTTATTGCAGTGCCTGGATGCTGCAGGACAACCAGTGCCCCCAACTGCATCGTTTCTGCAAGATAATCTTGCAGTTATGGTGATGGAAGGCCTGCTCAATTAGATTGAGCTGATGTGAAGGCAGCATATAGCAGCTCTGGATCAGATCAACCGTGTAGCAAAGCACAAGTTACCATCACAGGAGGGAGTGAGCAGTGAGACCAGGCAGGTCAGACCGCTCCCATCACAGAGTGAACTTGTGGCCCCATTGGGGGCGTTGCTGACAGCATTTTGCTGGCATGGCCAACTGCCATGTCTACATTGTCAACTTTGTTCATGCTGGTGTGGCCTATTGCTGCCCCTATCCTGCTAGCAATGAGCAAAGTTGCTGCAATGAAACTGCTAAAGGTGCTAGAGGCGCCAATGACCAAGCCCTTGCTGGACTGGCAAGATGAGGAGATGGAGGAGGCACCATTGTCCAAGGCCAAGCTGGAGTGGATGGATAGCATTGACTCTATTGTTGCGGTAGGCAGGAAGAAGGTCAGCCCTGCAAGTCAGGGCCCCGCAGCAAGCCGGTTTTCTGGTACTCCTTATGAGCTCAAGCAGCTCCACAAGTACTATGTGAACTCGCATATACCTCATTGCAACTGTATTGTTGCATACATGCTGCCATCAGAACTCAAAGAGTTTGCACAATGCTGCAACGTGTTTCTACACAATTGTACCATGGTGTTGTTGTGTGTGGATCCCATTTATTGGGATCTTATAAACTCTATGCAAGGTCCAGAGGACCTTTTCCTGGCAGAAAAGCGTCATATTCCATTGCGCTTTCTGCATGTGAAAGATGACAGCTTCATGGCCCTGCATGTATTGCATGCCCCAGATCCAAATATGCCATTTGATCTTGAACAGCTAGTGTGCTATGTGCTCATCTTTGGCAGGCCAGGCATGGAAAACACCTGGCAAAGCATTGCAGGCTCGCACTTTAATCACTAACTACTATGCACCCTTTCAGGGTCCTAGTTGTTCAGAGACTATAGTAGTGTAATTACACCACTTTGTGCCTCAGCACACCTCTCCAATACTCTTAAAACTTTCTATTTGCCTCCTCCTAAAAACCTCCTCCTTCCCCCCTAGGCCCAGTGATGCTTTTGTCCACGAGGATGTCATCCAGGCCACTCCTGGGCGGTATCACTCCGGGTGGGACCCTGGAACGCTCATGCCTGCTTCTGATCCACTCCGACCTAAAGTCCCTCATGGCCTTGGATCCCAGCCCAGTCAAATCTCTCAGTGATGCACGAAAGTGGCTTGAGTCAAAAGGCTGGATCCTAGCTGGTGACTCCTATGACTGTACCCATCTTGTCACTGTCCTCTCCACTGCTGCCCTCACATCCAAGCCTCTGGAACTCAAGACTGTGGTGATTGCCGTAGCCTTCCTTCTGGAGGCCAAGATCACGAACCATGTTGCAGAAGCTCTGGCTGAGGCAGTTGCCACCAAAACTGTCATGAAGGTCAACGGCTTCATTGAGAAGCTCAGCTCATTGGCTGACTTTCTGGCTGCAAGTGATGCCAAATGCGCGGAGTCAATGCTCAGCCTCCAGACAACTGTCAGCACTTTGAAGTCAGTGACCAGTTTGCTGGGTGCACTGACACCCAAACTTGCGGGCCCACCTTCTGCATTGTCTGCAGGCCCCACATGGGCCTCCATCACCAAGGCACCCCCAGCAATTTTCACCTCCTCCCCCTGCATCCAGCAAAAACTAGATGGGTTACTATCTATGCAGGAATTGACTAATGTCCAATAGTGCCTTCACTGCAACGCACGTACTATGCTCATGTGCCTCACCCTCCACGATGCGAGTGTCCCAATGGACACCTCGGCAACAGGCTCCTCAAAATTACACGACAACCTCAACAAACTTCTCAGCCACCTCAATGCTGAGACGCTTACTAGTGGCCTGGAGGAGGGTGAGGTTGATGCGGCACAACCAAAGATGCATGTCATTGGCCTCAAGGCAATTAACAGCAGTGCATACATCATTGAACTCGATACAGCTGACTCTGCCTGCAGATTCCAGGGATGTGCTACATCAGAGTGGATCCTCTTTGAGGACTTGTTCGAGGCTTATATTGAGGTTGTCGAGAAGTCTTCTAACCTGATTGCTTGGTTTGTACTGTGCACAGGCTCATTTGACCCCAATGACAAAGCATGCCTACAAACAATTGAACTTGAAAATGGCTTGAGCCCCAACACAATAAAGTCAGCACTCTGGCTCAAGCGTCCTGAACTTTGTTCCCCAAACCAATCGGTTGCCTCACTTAAGATCACTTGCAACAGTGCTCACATGGCCAATAACCTCATCTGGAAGCGCATCTTCATTGGAGGCTGTCATATCACTATTTGTAAAGACTTCCATGGACCAACCTGCTGCAACAGGCCACATCAGCCGTAATTGCAAGGCAGATGGGCACTGCGCTAACTATGCAAGCAGCAGTCACTTGGTAATGGCCTGCACATCAGCTAAGCGCAAGTGTGTGTCATGTGGTACTGGCTCCTCTCATACCAGCTCAGATGGCAACTGCTCCAAATTCAAGAATTGATGCACTTTGGTCGATAGTCAATTCCCAGAGAATCAGATGCCATACTTCTCCTCAAATAACCTGACGGTGTAGGTCTCTGCCCTACCACGGCTCCAACAATCAACACCTGTAACCAGGCCTCCAGCTCCAACATCGCTGCCCTCAAGTTCAATGCCAAGCACACAGCGTGGTCCGACACCTTTGACAGCCCCTCCTCCACGGGGCACGCAACAGAAGTTGCTGGCGAGCTTGAGAGCCCCCAGCCGCATGGGTGATCTGGGGGATTTCGGCTTCACCTCTTACTTAGGATCTCAGAAAACAAAACATGGCACCAACCCACCACCTCCTTCTAAATAATGAACCGAAGATCTCCACAAGCCTCCAACAGACTTTGCATTTGGCAACAGAACGTGAGGAAGTCCAGTACAGCCCAGGCTGAACTTCTTGCCACTGCAAACCCAGCTGACCAGGACGTCATTGCCCTATAAGAATCATTTTTTGACCACCTCAGTAACACAAAAGCAAGTGGCTTCTGGCGGGTAATATACCCCTACTATCACTGCCATGATGGCTCCACAAGGTCACGCTCTATAACCCTCATTAATACTAACATATCAACAGATGCCTATCATGTTCTCCTAATACCCTCAATGAACATTACAGCTGTGCGCTTTGTGGGTGAACATGGTAACCTTTCACTCTTCAACATTTACAATGACTGCACACATAACGAGGTTAAAACCTCGTTATCTCTCTTTCTTTCCTCTTCCATTCACTTGGTGCACCCTCTTTCTGAGGACCACATGCTTTGGGTTGGTGACTTCAACTGTCACCACCCGCTAAGGGAAACGCCTTGCAACAAGCACCTTAATTCCTCAAGGGAATATATACAACTGCTGCTGGATCTGCTGGCAGATCATGACATGGAACTCGCATTGCTCCCAGGCATACCCACGTTCCAGTCCTTGGCTAGCAACTGGACTAGACCAGACAACGTCTGGCGGTCTCATGCTGATACTGACCCCATTGTCTTCTGCAATGTGGATGCATCCCTGTGCCCCTCCTTAGCTGACCACCTCCCTGTTATCACTAAGGTAGAACTTCTTGTTACAAGATTCTCCACAACCTCAGCCTGCAATTTCCGTTCAGCTGACTGGAGGCTGTTTTGCAAAGCTCTGATGGAGTGCTTACGCACCATCTCTCCGGCATGTCTCATCACATTGGAGGCAGAATTTCATGAGAAAGTTGCTGACCTTACAGTGGCTATTCAGGAGGTTATTGCCACTGACATGATTGTCCCGCTGCACAAGCCCTGTCCCTATTGGAAACTGTGGTGGAACAACAACCTCAAACAGCTTAAGGCCCAGAGGAGGCGTGCATGCAACCAGGCCTACAAGTTCAGGGACATTCCAGATCATCCGGCTAAAGCAGAGGCAGCACATCTCTCAAGAGAGATGGATGCTAGCATCCATGAGGCAAAGGAAGACCACTGGAGAGAATGGTTGGAAACCATTAATGCTCGCCAAATCTACCTTGTGAATAAGTATGCAGTTAGGGAACTGACAGACTTTGCCTGCGACAGAGTCCCAGACCTCAAAATGGTTATTGATGATATGGACACCATTGTCTCCATCAATGCAAGGAAGGCTGAGGCACTAGCTGAGTCCTTTTTTCCTCCCCCCTCCTCCCTTTCCCTCCCAGCTAGTGCCTACCCAGAACCGTTTGTGGACACTCCGTACTTCACCAGAGAGCGGATCACTTCTGCTATAGGCAGTTTTTCCTCGCTCAAAGCTCTGGGGCCTGATGTCATACCAAATGTGGTGTGAAAGAAGTGCTCTGAGACGCTCACTGACCATCTCTACTTCATATTCCATGCGGTATTTGAGCACAATGTATACCATGAGTACTGGCTGGAATTCACTATGCTGGTGCTCCATAAGCTGAGTAAACTGGCATATAACATTGCCAAGGCTTATTATCCCATTAGTCTTCTAAACACCATGGGCAAGCTCCTGTCCACTCTTGTTGTAGCTGACCTCTCTCACATAGCAGAGGTACATGGTATGCTCCCAGCTGGCCAGTTCTGTGGTCGCCTGGGCCGCAACACCACAGACGCCATGCATCAGGTGGTCTCAAGGATCAAGGATGCATGGTGGGTGGGTAAGGTGGCCTCTGCGCTCTTCTTGGACGTTCAGGGCACCTTTTCCAATACCGTGAAGGAGCACCTCATCTACAACATGCAAGAGCTCGGTGTTCCTACCCGCTTTATCCACCTCACCCACCGCATGCTCACCAACCGTTGCACGTGGCTAAAGTTTGACGACTTCCTATCTGAATGAATTCCCATCATGAATGGGACAATGCAGGGATGTCCCTTATCTATGCTTTTCTATTCCTTCTACAATGCCCCTCTGCTTTGTGCCACAGCCTACAGCAATCAAGCTGAGTTATTGTCAGGCTTTGTTGACAATGTTATGTTCCTGGCAGTGGCCCAGTCTCTGAAGGAGACACATATCATATTAAAAGATGTCATGGAATGCGCTAATGGCGTGTTTGACTGGTTGTTCCATCATAATTCCCCCTTCAAACTAACTAAACTAGCACTCATGAACTTCTCACACACAATGCTCGACTCCCCCCCCCCAGACCTAACCCTCCACTGCCACAACATAAACAACACCATCACAACCCAACCAGTTAACACTGTCACAGAATACAAGTACCTGGGAGTCATCTTTGACCCCAGACTACACTGGTCAGCCCATTCTCAGAAAGTTACCGCAAGCGCCGCCTGGTGGACCATCCAGATCATCAGGCTTTCCCGGGTCTTGGGTGGCATGCCTCCTCACCAAATTTGCCAGCTCTACAACACAGTAGCAGTCCCAGCATTCATGTACACCGCAGATGTGTGGTACATTGGTGTATTGGACCCAGGCAAGAATCGCTGGCAGATGGGTTTAGTTGCGACCACAACAAAACTCATGTTGGCTCAACACTGGGCACCTAGAATCATAACTGGCGCCCTCAGCACAATGGCTGGCAACGTCCTGGACATCCATGCCAACCTCCTAGAGATCGACCTGCTCTTCTGAAAAATTCTTGTCAGAGCTGCAGTACACTTATCCTCTCTCCCCCCCTCCCACCCTCTCCATGGCCCCATCTGCACTGCCACTAAGTGCCTCATGCACTGGCACTGCTCACTCCTTCACAGCCTCTTCTCCTTTACAGATATTGACCCGACCACCATTGAATCCATTCTCCCCTTCCAGCGACTGCCAAGTTATTAACCAGTCTTCATCACGCACATCAAGCCCAACAAAGACCTTGCGCTAGCCTCAGCCCAGCATATATTTGACTGTGCTACCACAGCTGTGTACTGCAATGGCTCAGGCTTCAAAGGAGGCATTGGAGCATTGGTTGTCCTCTATGTCAACAGCGTAAAGACCTCTTTACTGAAGTTCCACCTGGGCTTGGCATCTGAACACACAGTATACAAAGCAGAGATCATCAGTCTCACCCTAGGTTTCTACTTACTACTGATCTTCACTAGGCAGCTACGCGGCCTCACGGCCATCGGCAGCAACAACTAAGCCAACCAAGCCAACATCTGAGCCCTCAAGAACCAGCAGCCACATCCAGCCCACTATCTCCTTGACCACGTGCACACTGCTGCCAAGAGACTCCAACAAAAGCAAGGCTGATACCATAGCACCCCCAAGCCCAGGTCCTGCAAGGTCATTAAGCTACAGGTCCACTAGACCCCAGAACATGCTGACTTTGCATCTAATGAGCGTGCAGACCAGCTGGCAAAAGAGGCTGCCCAAGGGGACTCGAGCCCCTCCTCACACCTCCCCTTGTACATCAGATTGCGCCCTCTCCCAAGGAGGTACCAGCAACCCGGCAATCCGACTTAGTTGCAACCCAGGTCATCTGGAAGCAGTGCTGGAAGAAGTCACCTTGCTTCACGAGCATTCGGCAGCTTGACAGGACCTTACCCTCGCAAAATTACTTCAGGCTCATCCAGTCGCTCGACCGTCAACACTCTGTCATCCTCACCCAGCTGCGCATGGGCCACCTACCACTCAACCAGCACCTCTTCTGCATCCGGTGCTCCAAAACCCCCTCATGCCCACACTGCCAAGGTCTTACAGTAGAATCCGCCTCACATTTCCTGCTGGAATGCCTGCAATACTGTTACAAGCAACACGTCCACCTTGCCTGACCATTGAAATGCAAAGCTGAGTCTATCCCACACCTCCTCTCCTCCTCGGCTGCTCTCACCCATGTTCTTAGGTTCATAGATGCAATGAAGAGGTTTCAATCCCCCTGCCCACCCCCCCAACCAAGCTCCCAACCCCACCCCAGCCCACCACGCTGGTGAGGCCCGTACTGTGGTGTATCGTAGTTTATTCTTTGTTAATCCTATCATACACTACACCTCATGTGGACTAATAACGGCTCTTGGCCACTACTTCCTACCTTTATGCTTGCTAACCCTCTTCTAGCCCAGGCAGGAACCCAGACACATAGCTTGTTCCAACCCCGCTCGCCCCACGAGCCTTCGTTGTAACAACCACCTGGCAACATACCACTACCATCACTTTTCAGGTTCTAACAAAGGAGGCCAATCTAAAACGGTGCTTGGATGCGCCAGCTCGTTCATTCTCCACATATGCAGGGGGACGAGAATTTTGCTGCTCCTGTAGCTTAGATAGCTGTCCGTAGTACTATGCAATATGGGCGCCAAGCACCCTGTGCACGTTAAACATAAAAAAAAAAAAAAAAAAAGGCATTGCAGTCAACTTTGCATACTGCATGCATTGGCACACCTTATTTGGGTTTGCACTCTGCAGGGCTCTCAGCACCAGGAAAAACTACTCTTGTTTGCCAGCTGGCACTGGTCATGGTGCACCTGGGACTATATTGTGAGGCTATTGATGCCTTTAATAGAGTTTACAAGAAATCCTTTGAGGCCCAAACCAGGATGCAGATAACAATTGACCAAGTTCACATACCTGATGACAGGGTATGGAACTTCTCTAATGATGATGTGCTTTGCATTCTTTTGTACAACTATATTCCTGTTGAATGGGTGGACCATGCATACACATATGCAGTAGTCTACCTGGAACAGCAGTTCCATCAACCAACAATGTTCTTGGACATCTTCCATGAGATTGATGACAAGCGCCTTGAGCACCTCAAAGCATATAGCACCTCCACTGCTGTCCCACAATGGGATGGATGGTGTGAGATAAACAAGGAGGACCAGTACCGCCTCCTGTTCAATTGCACTGAAGAAAGCATGGTGGGAGTGTTTCCCAAGGCTACAGGCCTCTATTATTACATCAGAATGGACCCAAATGTGGGTCAGCTCTGGAAACAAACACCAGCACATGGTACAATGCCTTCTGTTGGAGCTGCAACTAACATCACACTAACCGATTGTGAAATGGTAGATGCGACTGCTGCAGGAGGTCCAATGACTCCACCAAGAACAAAACTGCTGTGCCCCCCTCTATAACTGACATTGCATCAACGGAGAGCATGCAGGTAACAGATGCAGGCAGACTTCCAACAGGCAAAAAAACAGGCTAAAAAGCCCTATCATGTTAGATAGATTCACATACTTTTATTTGTTTTCTTTATCTTGTACTGGATAATGTAATATACAGCATCAATAGATGCCCATCTTGGCTGCATATATGCACAGTCAGTGCCAGTAAGCAATGAATTGCTTATGTTCCAAGCAATAGCACTCTCTAAGGGGCTAGCAACAGCTGGACTAGAGTGTGTTAGACAGATCCAGCCTAGTCCTAGTAGATCATTTCGGCTAGCAACATAGTAACGCTGTAGCGAGTACATTTGCATTCCTTTTGAGTTGCTACCCAATCTCATTATTGAGTAACTTGCGCATTCCTAGACCATGCAACAGTCTAAAGAGGGGGTGTGTAACTAGTTAGGTTATCTGTACCAGATTTTCTGCACCCACAGTGCATCATATACCATATTTAGCATCCAACATGCACCATTAGCATGTATTTAGAGATTATGTAAGAACAACATCTTGTATTCACAACATATCTAGTCTAATCCAATGATTTGATCTGATTCAGCTACTGCATGAAACACGCAAGATTGTTCTAACTGGCTACACTAATAGTATAGTAATCAAAAAATTGGCTGAGTTGTTGGATAAGATATGAAATATTAGGACAAGTAAAAATTGTGACATATAGCAAGCAGCCCACCAGTGATTAATAGGGAGTACACTGCAACAATATCTGTTTATCTTGGAATAATAATATGCAGTCAACTCTTTGGAGTTTCTGACCAAGTTCCAATAGCAAGCTTAAAACTCATATTCTTTTGCCTGAATTGTGATATAATCTTGTCAATCACTGTTATTTGTGAAAGCCTGACATTGAAGTATCCACAATCTCATTAAAAACTGCTATTTCTATAATAAATTGTAATGAGCCCAAGTTAGTGATTGCATTTGCTGTTTGAACCAGTTGTTCTTGTCTTTGTTGCTAGCAATTGAGAGAAAGTTATTGATGTGTAGGACTGCAATAGTAGTGCCAGTACCAGACTGTTGGTAGTAAATGCAGGATTCACATGGAAGATGCATGAATTCTCTATGGAATCATCTTATTGTTGATAGTCTGATTTTATATGCAACTTGCCTGCTTTATCTTGTATAGTCTATGGACCAAGCACTATATTCAATCTTCTTTTCCTGGTTCTTTAAATTCTTCAGGTTGTACCATGTATCAGACTTTGTCTTTTAGTAGCAAACTATAGAAGAATACAGTTTTTATGTTGATCTGCATAGCATCCCAGCCTCTTGTCATGTCAGGTAGAGCAACACATATCATGATTTTATTTGTGCAGTTGGTGAGGTGGATTTAGTATAATTCTTTCTGTAGATCTGTTTAAAGCAAGGCATACCTTGTAATGCACAGCCTTTCCATTTTTATCTAACTTGATCTTGAAAACTAAATACTCTTTTTATACCTTCTGACTTATAGAGACTTGATTGCAGGGGATCAGCTCTTCTATTGTAGCTACATTTTCTGCAAGGCTTGAATTCATGCTGCAGTGGTGTCTTGTCATTTGACTGCTTTAGCTGTTTGAATTCTTGTGGCTGCTTCATGCAATCTCTCTACTGTACATTTGACTGTAGTAACTAAAAAATTGTCAAGGCTTGCTCTTGTAGTAGGAATAGAAATGCAGCTGGATTTGCATGACTCAACTAGAGGTGACTCTTATTGCATATCTAGGACTTGTTCTTACTGTACAGCATTAGGATTGTCACTCCTATTCTGAGCTTATTCTGGTGACATACTCACTCTTAGCACATCTACAAGACTGCTTGGCCCACTCTATTCCCTTGTATCTTCAAGTAGTTAGCCTTGATGAATCATATGCATAAACCTTACTCAGCATTGATTATTGTTAGCCATACTCTATTACATACTAGGGCCTGCTTAGTTAAACAGTATTAGTAATAGCACAGCCACCAATAAAGT
The DNA here is from genome assembly GCA_017657235.1 of Termitomyces sp. T73sscA. NCBI lineage: Eukaryota > Fungi > Basidiomycota > Agaricomycetes > Agaricales > Lyophyllaceae > Termitomyces > Termitomyces sp. T73sscA. The sequence goes on along the minus strand of JAGGAP010000068.1, from coordinate 75,044 downwards.
ATGTATAGGCATTTTCAGGCTGAACAATAGCAGTATTCTCTTGGCTTATTTGTTGAATTAATTGTAAGCTTTGCTAGCAAAGTTCAATCCTTTGCTTGCTCTACCTGCCTCTTGCCTGTCCTTCACCTATCTTTGTGCCTGTCTGACTCTTGCTTGTTGCTTGCATTGCTGGCTTTATGAAAGGAGTTCTGCAGATGTTAAGCCTGACTTTTACAGTGACAAAGTCAGATTAGCAGCGAGAGATGTGTACTGTAGCACCTGAGTTGAAATAAAAAGATTGCTTGTTAAAAGATGTGAATGTAGATTGTCCAGAGTATTCAAGTGACATGGCTGCAGTGGTTACAAGGCTGATCTTGCATTCATAATAGCCTTGCATTCATGAGTGGAGTTACTTACTCAGTCAATAGTAAAGGTCAGTGTCTAGGTTGTTTACATTATCTTTGATGGCTATAAAGCCCTGATACTCAAAAAAATCTGGACTTTGATTCATTGCTTGTTGCAATATTAGCAAAGTCATTGTTTTTTTAGAGCTTTTGATGCAGATTGTTTGAGTTTCATTTTTGTAAGCTAGGAAGCATCAACTTTGTATGTTTGCTCAATTATCTTGACAGCAATTCTATTCTTGATGCTTTTTTCTGTTTTTGAGTTGCTTTGCAACTTTCTTTTTCCTTGTGCAGTGCAGCATGCAGTAACTGACTCTTTGATAGTCTTTCCAGCCATTTCTCCTTTTGACTTAATACAATATTTCTTAGTATGTGCTTGATAAGAGAGTCCAAGTGTGTAGCAGATTGCACAGCAGTCCATGTCATAATTGAGTGTGAGCCTTTAGAGTCTTTGCAATAAAGGTGGTGTATTACCTTGAAGAATTTGTCATTAATTGAATTTAGCAGGGCAATGGGCTTGAAAATCTTACTATTTGCAAAGGCATGGTCAACTAGCTTGCATATCTTGCATGCAATAGGATCAAGCAGTTTGGAGATTGAAACATATGTAGAAAAAGCTTCTCAAATGAGAGCTGCCTGCTTAACAGGTCCTTCACACTATGCTAGAATATTTAGTGTGTCATAGCATTCTTTAGCCCAGATTGTGATTGGCAAGCCTGGCTAGTATATGTGAGTTGTCATATGATTTGCAGAAGATGTGCTGGACAGTACTACAAGGATAATAGTGCAGAAAGCAGAATTATTGGAAGATTTGATGAAGTCTTGCTGATAGGTTCCAGCACTAAGCAGTGAGTATTTGGCCTAAAATGCTACTGAACTAAATGAGAGGCTCATTAGTATTCAACTATACTGTTGGCTGCTGATAAATAAAGAGGAGTTGTTTTGTGTATGATTCTATGCTTGCAGCAATATGCATTTCACAGCTCATTGTTGATCATTGGATTTTACCTCCATCTGTCCAAGGGCATCAGATGCAAAAGCCATACTGGTTTTTTACTTGCATATCAAGGTCCTTTAGGCATGTAGCAATGATTTATATAGCCTTATTTAAGAAGCATCCTTTGCATCCAGCTCTATCAGTTGTGATCAACATTGAGGATGTTCTGTTAGTAGTTTGAATTCTTACTGGGCTCTATATGTCAAAGGCTATGTGCTCAAACAATTGCAAGTTAGAGAACCTTTATTGTCAAAAGAGCATGATAACTGCTTGCTCATAATGCAATCTTTGCAACTGCTAGAGGTTGCTATCTTTGTTACTTCAAGGCTATTGACTACACCAGCCCTAATCATATCACAGATCATGCTCTTGCTGTTGCAGCTAAATTGGTAATGCTACATTTTTAGATTCATGGAGCAATGCAGGGAACATGCTGCAAAAGCTATTAGTAGTAGAGGAACAAATTTAACAAGAAATATAGTGCTGCTCATTGGATATGTTATGAATAGCTTGCCATCAGGTGCATATAATTTGGCCACCTTTGCATCAATCCTCAACTCCTTGTTAGAATACAATGACATTATCACAACAATCACCTCAATGTGCCAAGGCACCATCCCTTTTCACACTTAGATAATGAAGCAACAAATGTATATATATTCAGACATGTAGAATAACACCTCCAGTCACTTATATGAGACTGAGGGTGAGCCAACTTAACCTATATTCCATGACTGTATTACTAACTATATTATTACAGTATTAATACTGATATTTCCTTTGTATAGGTACTCTAAGTTACTGCTCAAACTTTAACAGGTCATGGGCTATAGTTGCACAACACTTCTCTGAAATGTGTTGGCCAAATCTCTGAGTTTGGACTACCTGAAACTATTCTTATGCATTGTGTTGCATTTCTTGTGTTTACATTTTTTTGGCCTATTAGCACACTCTCAAATTCTTCATGTCTCCTACATCCTCCTACATCTATTATTCTACCAAGCAATTTCTCCAATCCTTCCATGCCTGAGCACATTATTTGCCACTGGTAGAATGGGCCTAAATATAGTTGAGCAGACAGTAACTTCATGCAGTAGACTGAGAAGCTAAAAGATGCCTTGATTTTCTTTCAATGGCATATATGCATACATTTTTCTGCCTATTTCCTTAAGCCCTAATAGAAGTACTGAGCCTTGTGCCAATGCAAATTGGGCCTTGAACAATTGCCTTGTGATCATGTTTATGTAATCTGCCCTAAACAATATTGAGCACTAAGATCTAGTTACAGACAAGAGCATGCACCACTGCTTCAAAGAAATGAAGGCTTGCATACAGCAAGAAGGCCCAATCACACAAATATCTCTTCTTCAGAAGGTGCTGTCCACCTATTGCTCTTAGTCTAAGCCTCTACCAACTACTGCTGGCTGTATAGCTGATGTTGTTAAATAAGCATTCAATATTGGAGAGATGGATACTAATCTCTTTACGTGCATTGCTCTGTTGAACAGCCTCAATGATTCCTTGTTTGAGGCCCTTCAAAACTCAGTTTCAACTCTGTTCAGCAGAGGCACAAAGGTTTCACTCTATAAATCAACAGATATTCATTTACTGATGAAGAATGCACAAAACCTCCTAAACTCCAAAGCCAACTCAACTCATACTACAGCTCTCAATACAAAAGAAAGGACCAAGTCTCAAAGCACAGACCTGCCCAGATATAATTATAGCCCAAATGCAGCATGTTGTGAGAACTGTCATTTGCAACAACTATACTGGGGATACACAAAGTCTTTCTGTATCCAGAAGGGTGGAGGAATAGCAGAATAGTCAATTGCTGATGCTCAAGCGGCCTAAAAAGCCTCCAAAGCTAAGAATAGCAGATTTTTAAACACCAACTTTGCTGCAAAGTCCTTTGCAGCTGTTATCAGGATCAATGGAAAACTATGGTACATCAACCAATCAAACTATAGTTAATTACCCCCTCCTGACACTGCAGCCATTGCAAGCATAAACTCTTCTCAGACAGCTTTGTCACTTCATGATTATTTTACTGAATCTTGAAAACATGCTAGTTTCATAGCAATTGATGAGGCTAAGGCATCTGTAGCCTGGAGTCAGAAATTGCTACAGATAAAGGATTGAATCCTGGCCTCAGAAGTATTGCTCATAGTTTAGCCAAAGCATGCACTACTTTTTTTCTTCAAAAATCTCTTTCTCATTGATTCTGAAGCCACAGTCTCTATATTCTCCCGTTATGATGATTTCTTGATATTGCAGCCCATTTAGCCTCAGATCATAAAAGGACTCAGAGGTTCTTCAGTTGCAGCAATTGGAGCAGGCAGTATATGTCTCCATATTGCTAAAGGCACCAACATTCTCCTTGAAGATGTTCTTTATATCATCAATGCAATGGTCAGATTCATCTCAATCAGCGCTCTTGCCAGCTCTAGTCTTGACTCCCTATTTGACAACAAATCTGTTAAGATTATTTAGATATTCACTCATGCTATTGTTGCTCCAAATCCACTCAACCAAAGCCAACAACTTTACTCCCTCATTCTCAATTCAGTGCTTATCAAACATTGCTCATATCTTATTCAGCAAACTGCAGACCTATGGATGTGGCTTTGCTGCCTTAGGCATGCTAACTTTCAGACTATCACACACATGGCATAATCTAGTCTTATATCAAGTATGCCCTTTATCTCCTTATTTAAAATCCCAAAATGCAACTCATGCATTCTTGGCAAGTAGTCATGCAATGCTGTATCTAAAGTTTAGAAAAAGGGGCAGAAGGTAATGAAGAAGCTTGAAATTGTATGAATAGATCTGACAGAGCAACAGGCTGTAATATCGTAAGCTAGAAATATCTCTTTGATACAAAGAAGAAGCATTAACTCACTTAAAAGCCTGGCAGATAGCTTGTGAAAATGAAGCTCAAGTAAAACTCAGCATCTACAGGACAGAGCATAATGGTGAGCTCTAGAGATACAAAATAGACAAATAGCTACTATTATAAGAGTCCAAATAGCAGCTTGGCACAGCATATACTTCTGCCTACCCTAAGCAAGTAGAATGGATGCATTACACAATTATGAAAAAAGCAAGAGCAATGCACATCACAACTGAGTACTCACCAAATTTATAGGTCAAATTCTATCTGACTACTTCACATCTCCACAAATGCACACTTACAAAGTCACTAAAAAGTGTGTGTGGACTGGATATGACTCAGACTACTTATACATGCATAAGGTTAGCTATAAAGCATTTGTCCTAATTTTAGCAGAGCATAATCCCAAAATATATGCACACTCAATTAAATGTATCTTAATTGGCTATGCACAAGACTTAAAGGCTTACTAGTGCTATGAAAAAAAGACTGGAAAAATCTATAAAACTTACCATGTGAAGTTCTGCAAGAGTCACAAGGGACACTCTTATCTCTAGGCATCCACTTCTCTCAGCTCTCTTCTTAGCCATTACAACTCTCCCATCTCTCCCTCAGAGCATACCACTCTTGCTTCTATTGTAGTTGACATTGACAATCCTTTTGGTCCTAATCAAAACTCACAGCTGCCACTAGGTTCCTATCACACAGACTGAAGTGGATGTTATCCAAACCCTACTACTACAACAATTTAATTGTATCCTTGTACCAATTGCAAAAGCAGCCCCAGAGAATCCACCCATAATTTAACTACAAAGAGCAGTATAGAAATCAATCAAAGCAAGCAAATGTGCATAAGCAAGACAATTAGAGGTAAATAATTAGTATCCAGCCAACTTGGAGATTGTTTGTGATTAGAATCTGGACCCACCAGACCTCACCAATATTTCACCAATATTACTTCAATTGAAGACCTAGAATACCTACTTGATTAAGAATCTACAATGCTACTCTGCAATGCCCAAACTCACCAATAAGTCTAACATGTGGGCAGAAGCAAAATAGTCAGGAGATTCAAAGAAATAGAAGAAAGCATACCATAAAAAGATGAAAATTCTTGCCTGATATGGGAGCATATAAATTGGTCTTTTGATTGGCAGTTTTCTCATGGAGCAGAAGGTGAGAACTGGACAACCTATCTTCAACATTAAATGTGACAAGCATAAAAATGCAGTCAGATTCAAGGTCAGGCTATTTTAGGCTACAAACAAGTTCATGAGCATGACTACATGAAATCAACCTCACTGACTACATGCATGGAATTGTGGCACATATTGCTTCATTTTGCAGCTACAAAAAAATGGAATGCCTCTCAACTTGATGTCAAAACCTTTCTTGTATAGAAAGACCAGACACAGTTTATAAAGCAAACTGAAGGTTTCAAAGAAGAAGAGAAGGAGGATTGAATATGGATGCTGGTGTGTGAATTGTATTAAATAAAACAGGCAGGACATATTTGGAATAAGATGGTCAACAACAATATGCTGTTATGGGGATTTCAACAACTTGCATGTGAACCATATATCTACTATAGTATAACTGACTAAAGCACTATCATAGTGGCTCTCCCCATTGACAACTTCCTATTAATTGCTAGCATGAAGGAAGAAAATAACCAATTCAAAGATCAAATGCATCAAATATAGAAAATTTCTAATCTTGGATTGCTCTGTTTTGTTGTGGGCATAGCAATGGAATGGAACCACCCAAACCAATTGGTAAAGTTGTTACAGATGGTGCTAATTGACAAAGTCATCAACCAATTTGGCCAGATGCAACTCTATTATTTTTGCCAATGAATACAAATGCAAAACTCAAGTGCATTGACCCCAATTCTCTATTTCAGAAAGACCAGCGTGCTCTTGAACATACCCTCTATTGTTAATTGGTCAGGTATTTTCTCTATTTGGAAATATTAACTTGCCCAACATTGCATTCAGGATGCAACATCTGAGCCAATATCTTGACTTATACAGTACTCCACACTAGAATGCAGCTATATGCCTTGTCAAGTATCTAAAAGAGACTTGCAAACTACAGCTATATTTTAGTGGACAACAGGACAATATTGAGCTCTTAAGATTCATCAGTTCCAACTGGGCCAGCTGCTCAGACACTAGGCAAAGTGTTGGCAGCTATGTCTGGAGCCTTGGTATAGACACAATCTTATGAGCAGTTAAAAAGCAGCATACAGTTGCTGCCTCTTCCTGTGAAGCCAAATATATGGCTGCCTTTGAGAGCACCCAGGAGTGTATTTGGCTTTGTGCACTTTTCAAGAACATTGGATACAACACTACATTGCAATCAATGAAAATATTCTATAACAATGACTTAGCAATTGCCCTATTTGAGGATCTTCTCCTATATGTGTGAGTCAAATACATGGATATAAAGTATCATTTTATATATGAGCACATACAATTGAACAAACTGATACTTCAACAAGTTCTATCAAAGGAAAACACTGCAGATATTTTCACTAAAGCCTTCCCAACCCTCTCCTTCTTGCATCTTTGGCTGCATTTTGGCCTTGAGTAAGGACAATTCCATGCAAGAAGGAGTATTATCATGGTGAAGAAGAGTGTTAAAATACAATGACATTACTATAACAATTACCTTGATGTGCCAAGCCAGGAACTACTCTTTACATTGTGATAGGCTAAGGCACCACACTCTTTCATACTTAAACAATGGAGCAATAAAGGTATATCATATATATTGAGACATGTAGAATAATACCCTTAGTGATTTATATGAGACTGAGAGTGAGCCAACTTAACCTATATCCCATGACTGTATTACTGACTATATTACTACAATATCAATACTAATATTACCTTTGCATAGGTATAATTTCTAATATAGTCACTTATACAAGACTGAGTTATCAATACTGATATTTTCTTTGTATTAGTACTCTAAGTCACTGTCCAAACTCTAATACTTCTCAACTTTGTGAACTAGGAACTCAATTGATATGAGATTATAAGCTAGGTCTAGTGCATGCAGCACATTATTAAAAGTAATCTCTATTGTCTTGCAAGCATATCTGATCCACTTGCACACTTGTTCACAGCCCAATATTTTAAACATTTCTTTTGCTGCCATTCTGGTCAAATTGGTGCTATCCAGTAGCTTGTACATTACAAAATTGTACCAATCAGCAAAAAAGTGTCTACTTGCCACTGAGTCTGCATATGTAATACAATTAAACACTATGTTATTCTTTGTCAGAGTTGAGAACGCAAGGCACTGGGCATTATCCATATTGTTAGCTAATGTAAATGCTAAATTAGCTTGTGGTGCTGCTGCAGTTGTACTGCTAGGATTCAATATAGGGTGCTGGAAGTTATTTTTACTCTTATTCTTCTTTTACTAGTCTAAAAACTGCCCTTCCATGCCACTATCCTTTTTAAAGCATTTATCTATTGTATAGCTAGTCATTCTGCAGTTGGAGTTTGTGCAAGTGAGTCTTTTAGTTCTCCTTATGATCTTGGTAGCAAGTGCATGTGGCAACTTGGCTAGTGCTATTACAGCTGTGCAATGCAACAACAATGCATTAGTCAAGTGAGTAATCATGCTGGTGAAAGTTGCTTTCTTCAGAAGAAATCCCATGATGGCAGCCTAAGAGGTGGGCATTGATTTAATAATATATGCTCTGAACCAACAATTGTTGATATCTGCACCTTAGCTGTAGGTTCTTACTTATGCTGTGCAAATTATTTAGGAGTGCACCTCAATGTTGGTTTCATCAGTGTATTTGATAGTATTGAGTTCCTTCTTGGCACTATGCAGAGTTGTAAGTGATTTTTATATCTGAGCTGCTGATTTATTTATCTGGATACAAGCCTCAATAGGGTTGACTACATTCAGAATTATTATGCTCCTTGCATATGTATTGCACTGCAGCTATTTTTTGGCAGAGAAATTAGTGGCACCTTACTATACTATTGATATAATAGGAGAGAGGTTTGGAAGGCATACTTTGGATTGGATTGAAAATTGAGTTCAGATTCAGAGCAGAGCAGAGTTTGGAATTTTACAAGTTGGGTAGTCAACTAGGCCATAGCCACATGCAGCTTCAGTCAGCATTGTTTTAAATTCACCCAATTTGATTAATCAAATCTCTCCTTCACAGGCAGAAGAAATAATAAAAAATTCTGGAACATGTTTTTAGATTGATTTTCGGTTTCTTAGCAGTGAGTGAAAAAAAAATTGTGAGTAGATATTAGCTAGCATCTCCTTGTTGTAGGTCTTATAGTTCTGTTCTACTGCATTGAGGCTTTTAGAATAAAAGGCTACAGAATACTACTTACTGTTGCTGAGAAAAAACTGCTTTTGTAGCAAACTCTGAGCTCTTTTGTGCAATATATTATGGTACTATGTGCTCAATATACAAAACATAATATGTGTGTTGTTTCTTAAGAAAAATATACAACACTCTAAACATCTTGAATGCAGAATCAAAACAAAAGGCACCTGAGGAGAAGAAGCTCAGAAGAGTCACTAAGACAAAGATCTAAATGACAGGTATTATGAAGTGCAATAGGATTACTCTTTGGTGATGAATACAAAGATTAGAATCAGTGAAGGTATGAGTAAAAAACAAATACATGCTGTTTGACAATTTCTAGAGAGGCAACCTCTTGCAAAGATACATTGGTAGTGATAAAAAAGAAAATCTGCCTCATTATAGTTTACCTATTCTTTCATCAAATGCAGGAGGAGTGCACAGACAAGTGAAGGCTATAAGATCACACCAACTGCTCTGCTAAAATCTAGATGTTTAACAGAGTCATTTAATCAAGAAGCAGAAAATGAGAATGAGCTTGGACAAGACCTTGCTTATGTTTTACAGCTAATACATAGCAGCAAGCACATTCTAAACCTTTTGACACCTGCAAAGACTACATTGTCAGAAATATGCTAGTCATTAAATGGTGGAGAAATATAAGTAGATCATGCATAAGTTAATAACAACAAGAAGATAATGTCTATTGGAAGAAAGATATGGGTTTTATACAGATTTTTATGACAAAAGCAGGTGAGTGAGAATTAGAGGGGCAGGTGTGTATATTTACTAGGTAAGGCTGAGCAGGTGCAATAACAAATGACAGAATGATCAGAGTTCTAATCTATTAGCAAAAGTAATTAGTTGCATGAAAGAAGAACAAGAAAGCAGAACAAGAAGAAGACTCACTTGAAACAAAGAATCTATGAATTTAGGTCTGAACATCATGGTCATCAATTATATGTATGAAAAAATGACTATTGATATGAGGCTTTGATTGAGGATAAACTGAGGAATAGAATAAATATTATTTGGGTCCATAAAATACATGTTAAAATGCTTTAAAAACTCTACAAAGCAAAGAAACATGAACAAAAAAGCCGACTGTAGGCTAGACATACCTTCATATTGTAGCCATACCTGATAATAATAATAAAACCTAAAGCACACTGGTAATTTGCAAAAAGCAAGAAAGAGGGAAGCATTAGATTGGTGTCAACCAAAGGTTTAATAGTATTGATCTCAGATCATAATCACAGATCATGATCTAGCATCAACCATTAAACCTTCATTAAAAAGTCTCTTGCTGTTTCATCTAGATCCAAAGATTGTTTCTATGCCTCTCTGTACCTAATCCTCAGTGCTGGTTCCACAGCAGAATAAATAGGACACTGAAGAAGCAAAGAAGTAAGAAAGGGGGGAAAAGAAAGGAAGAAGATATGACCAGAACAAAGGGATCATTCATGCAGAAGTGGCTGAGACATTCAGCCAGGCATATTCAACACCTGTAAATATATCAAGATAAAAGGATCATGCAAACAAAGTAATAGTCTGTGTGCAAAAGAGGAGGTATAAAAAGAGGAGGATTTGGAGAGGATTGGCAAGAAATCTATTGCCATAGCTTGAAGTCTCCATGGAGCAGACATCTTAGGCTTAAGAGTATAGATTTACTTCAGGATAGTGGTCTTAATACCAATTGAACTTCTTGGGCATTCTCTATTGAGCTGTCCAAAGAAAGCAATAAAATTAAAACTATTCAATTACATTTCAAAGTGTGCACACTGTGTTATTCAAGCCCTATGAAACTAGTGAATTGAGAAGTTAGATTACATCTGATTAAATTTTATTCTAATCATTTAAATAAACTACTCTATTTTTGCATCATTTGGAGCCCACTGCAAGGGGCTTTGATTATACAAAAACAAACACTTTTTCAGACCTTCTTTTGGAGTCCAAACAAAAGAAACATTGGTTTTGCACTACCTGGGTCTTGGCCTGGCATGCCCACAGTTACTACACCAAAAGCACAAACCATTGTCATTTCAAAGAGAAGGGAAACACATGCCCCTAGCAAGAGTACTGTTGCTGTTCTAAAGAATCCGGATGTTGTACTAAGAAAGCAGAAATTTTGCACTAAAAAGCACATATCATTTACTCAACCAACACCAACATCTACTACTATAGAAATACTTAGTGTAATCAGAACTATGGAACAATTAGTTATGCAAAATATACAATCTATGCAACACAAGATACCTCTATGTGACAGTAGAGATGCACTCAGATTTAGATACAATGAGCCCTCAGAGGTTGGTTGATTTTTACAGAGGATGCAGTTTTTTTTTGAGCATGCTAGCATTACTAGTGACGCTGAGAAGAAAAAGAGGATTCTTGAGTATGTGGATGCACTGATGTGAATTTTGTTAGTTACTGGTAATTAAAGCTCAAAATAATATAATAAATATTATAAGCTTTGATGCAGTTACTATTGAATCCTAAGATTAAGAGTTCAAGTTGCACACAATGCACACTTTTTAAAATAGTAAAATGTAATAGTTTATTTGGAATTTTAAAAACAGTTTAATTCACACTGGGTTGAATTGTTAAAACTTTATTTCTATTTCCAATGTCACTAATTAATTTCCCTGAAGTCAATTACAAGCTCTTTGGCCTAAAATGTCCACTCCCTGGAGACTTCAAGCCATGGCAAGCTGATTGCTAGCCCTTGATCTCCAAGTCCTTTACCTATTTATACCCTTCTTGTTGCGCACAGACTGTCATTTTGCATGTCTTGTTGTTGTCTTTCCATGTCATTCATAATTGCATGCTGTTAACCATACTTTGTTATGGTTTCAGTTTGTTCCGCATGAATTTGATCGCTGCTGGGTCTATACCATCTTATTCCTCTTTTTCTCCCCTCTCTATCCATCCTTTTTCTTTCTTTTGGCTTTGCATTGGGTCCATCTGGGTTGTGGTAGGTCTGATGTCGAAGTTCTGAAGAGAAGAGCAGTTTAGAGCTTTTTTCAGAGCAGTGGGTGTGCTTCTGGCAGCTCGATCATGATTGTTTGGTTCATAATCCATGATCAATGATCTTGGACCAGTGATCCATAATCAATGATCCCATCACTGATCAAGGCTTTCTGAATCAGCATCACTGCATTTTTGGCTAAGTTTGATGGGATGTTTTTATGCTTTGCTTCACACAATTTTTGCTAGTAAGCTTTGAGCATTGTTACTCATTCTGGCTATAGTTTTAAAGTAAGTCCAGCATATGGTTTTTGGCTCTCTTTTGCATGTATATTTTGCTTATGAGTTTTCAGCAATATTTTACATGTATCTAGAGTTTTTTGGACCCAAATAATATTCTTTTGCCTCAGCCCCGATTGGAGCTCCATATCAGCACAAACAGAGCAAGAATGGATTGGGTTTGACTGCTATGAGAATAGATACTCTTAGAAGGATTTTGTAAAAAAAAATCAAAGAATCCTATCTAAAAGCAGTAGATGACACTGAAAGCATTGCCAACTTTGATCAAATCTGTAAAGAACATGCTTGTTTGGACAGAAACAACACAGGAGAAATTTATTCTCTCATTAGAAAGTTTAGAGCTGAAGCTAAAAAGCTGAAGGATGTGATAGGAAATGAGACACTGGTAGCAAAGTTATATCATTGAAGAAAGATTGACCACTAAGCATGGTCATTACAGAGATTCCACCAGAAACTGATACAAAGACAACAAGTATGATTTGTCTGAAGTGCTAAGTGTGGTAACAACTCTTATTGATGGTGCACCAATGAAAACTTTTGGAAATGTACCAGTAATTAAAAGAGAAAGAGCATCAGATCTCATTTAGAATAAGAGGTCAAAACAACAAATGGTTATGTTGCAAGACTCCATAGTAGTTATGAAAAAACAAGTAAATATTATTCAGAACAAGATGCGCTGCGTGTCTTCAGCATGCAGCTAGCATCACATTGGGGGCTTCGCTCCCAAACTCCTCCATATGCAGCCTCCACTCTAACCAAACAAAGTGAGGTTAGGGCTCCGAGTATGTATAATTAACTCAGCCTCCACCCCAACCTCACTTCATTTGGTTAGGGCTCCAAGTATGTGTAAGTGAGTGACCTCCACCTCAACCTCACTTTGTTCAGTTAGGGCTCCAAATATGGGCTTAATCCCAGCCTCAACCTCACTTTGTTTGGTTAAGGCCTTGCATTTCTATATTCAATGGTTAATCTCAGCCTCACCTCACTCTATTATGTTAAGGCCTTGAATTTCCATATTCAATGTTTAATTAATTTCAGCCTTGGTTAAGGCCCTGCATCTCTTTATTCAATGTTTAATCCCAGTCTTGGCAAGGCTTTTAATCATCTACCTTCAATTTACTGATGCAAAAAGCCAAGTTACATTGCCTCTTATCTAGAAATTTCATATATATTTTATTTTTTTGTGAATAAAAAAGCAGCTATTATTGATTGGCTTTCTTTTCATTTACTAAAAAACACCAAACAAAGAAGTATAGATACATCACATTAAATAGATAACAACTAAAATATGCTGCTTTTATGCTTTGAGAAAAAACCATACTCAGATTCTGAATTAAAATTGAAATGAGCCAATTGAATGGGCTGCTAAGCAAAGGCCATACTTAGAGGAACATGGGTTTCCAGGCTCCCCAATGCAAGGCTCCATTCAGCGTTCAATGCTACTGATGCAAAAAGCCAAGTAATTTTGCCTCTTATCTACAAAACTACAGAAAGGACAACTTGAATTTCAAACTTGGATTAAAAAGCTCAGCCCTCAGTGATTTAGGCTTTAAAGTCTCTAATTTATTTTATAATAAAATAAACAAAAACTACAGAAAGATGGGTAGACTGTACAGAAAAGGCCATACTTGAGATACAAACTCGAATTGAAACTTAAAACCCAGCTCCATAGAATGCGACGACTTGTGGGAACTACTTTAAACCCAGCTTGTTAGGTAATAATTTTACCTAAGCACTGACCAATTTTAGTCAGCCACCCACAAAAACTCGCAACTTCACAATCATCAGTAGATCACTCCTATGGGTTTAAATCAAATTCCCAGGCATTGTCGCATTATATAGAGATGCTATGCAGGATATGCATGCTGCCTTGATAAATCGCAATTGTAACAATAGTAGATTGGAAGGTCTGATATCTACTAGACAGGGAAGCAATATCCACTGCTACTATTGTTGGAGACAAGGCCACAGAATAGAAGAATGTGAGGAAGTAACAAGGGCTGTTTAAAAGAAATGGGTTATACTAGTAGAAGGAAGAACTAGAATGCCTAGTAAAGCTCTTTTACCCAGAGAACTAGCTAGTATTTCACCTCCACCACCATTTAGTATAGTTATATAATAAGCAAGCAGGATTGTACTTTGGATGGTCTACAGAAGAAACCTCTGAGACCACTATGTACTCAGCCTATGCCAATACTGTAAGAGCAACAAGGAAAAAACAACTAGGGCGCATCCTACTCAGTAATTCAGACAGATTAGAAGACCTTGAGAAAGGCCTCCAACAAGTAACTGAAATGCTGAGTGTATTGTTCAATACTAGAAAGAATGGAAATTCTAGTGAAGGACAAAAGAAGAGTTTTTAGAGGACTCAAGAAAGGTGGTGAGGAATGAGGAAACTTAGCCAGGAGTATCTTCATTGCCTAAGAAATCTATTGAAAACCCCTGAAAAAAGAAGCTGACTCTGAGAATACCACCTAGAGCAGCACCAAAACTGGACCTACCTTTTGAGAAGGTACCAGCTTTTAATGAGGATCACAGAATACTAGTGCAAAACACTGAAAAAAGGCCCTATTCAAGAATCAAGAAAGAATTGAATAAAGTTGTAGAAAAACTATGGGAAACTACTATGCTATTCACTACTAGAGAATTGCTGGATATAGCACCTGGGCTGAAGGAGACAATAATATAAAAGCTGATTTTTCCACCTAGCACTAAGTCTAAAAGCCTCCCACAAGTAACAGTACAGACTCATGCAGCATTAGAAGAGGTGCAGGAAGTTAGAATAGACATTAATAATCTACCAATTGCCATCTATTTTATTGCAAATGGAACACAGTCTGGGCTTCCAACTGGAGCAGTAGTCCATTAGGACTGTGTTGCTACTTACTTAAAAAGTATTCCTCTAGGAGAAAAGCTAGTAGTAGTGTATGTAGCTAGGGAATTAATTACAAGTGCTAAAATTACTCAACGCAATGATCAATCAAAAGGGAAGAGTGGAGGCAATTCTAAATAGTGGCTCTCAAATAGTATGCATAGCCTTAAGAGAAGCCCTAATACTAGAGCTGACTTGGGATCTAGACATAAATATACACATGGAGAGTGCCAGCCAGCAAACTAATGACTCAATCGGGCTAGCACACCACTTTTGTTGAAGGCTTCGCCATCTATATCTAAGTGCATATCTTTGAAAGACCAGCTTATACTATCTTATTGGGCTATTTATTTGACACTCTGATACAAAGCAACATTCAGAATTTGCAAGATAGAAGTGCAATCATCACAATCTGGAATCCAAACATAGAACAACAGATAGTCTTCTCCAATAATGGGAAAAAGAAAGTATCTAAGAGTGAGGTTGCTAGAGAATCAAAATTTTAAGTCTCAATAATCTGATTACTGATCAGAGAGAGGTTGCAGTGAGTCTTGCAGAGACTCAAGATGGAGAGATAGTAGTGACTGAATATTCTATGGAATATGAAAAATTCAGTCAGGGAGATGTATACTTGCATGCCTTTGCAGCAAGGAAAAGTGGTAAAAACAGGAGCAGAAGACCTTGTCAGCAAATTTGAATGGGAAAATATCCCTGATACCTGACAGGTTACAAGGACTACTGGTACATGGAGAAAACCTAGAGTCAAAAACAGGTGGCCCAAGTATTTTCAAAGAAATACAAACCTGTAGCTAGAAAGGTCAGGCCTGTACTAGGGACCTCTCCAGAAGAGTTCAGAATTGAGCAGTGCATTACTAGGAATCTTTTAGCAAACATGCCTAAGTTAGACTCAAATCTACCAGATTTTAAACCAATAGAAAGGTATATAGCTGAGTATAAAGAAATTATTGACCAAGTCCATGGTGATAGTTTCTTATGGCTAGAAGAGATGAAGGCAGTACATCATCTAATGATGTTACAGAATGAGGCCTTTGCATGAGAAGACTTTCAAAGAGGGAGGCTTAAGGAGGAATTCTTCCCTCAGTAATAATGCTGTAATACCTCATATCCCCTGGATAGTGGAGAACATGCCTATTGCTCCAGAACTATGCAACAAAATCTACAAAATGATAAAGCAGAAGATTGAAGCAGGAGTCTATAAACCCTCCAATTCTTCTTACCAATCCCAGTGGTTTACAGAGGATGGAGAAAGTCTGAGGATTGTCCCCAGCTTAGAGCCTTTGAATAAAGTGACCATAGCCTATTCAGGTTTGCCTCCAGCAACAAAGAAATTGGCTGGACACTTTGTAGAAAGAGCTTGTAGTGGAACCTTTGATTTGTATGTTGGCTATAATGAAAGAGTGTTGGATGTATGCTCAAGGGACTATACTACATTTCAAATACCTTTTGGGGCTCTAAGATCAGTCACCCTCCCTATAGGCTGAATCAACTCAGTACTAATCTTTCATAATAATATTACTTTCATTTTGAAAGATGAGATACCACATGTCACTTGGCCATATATTGATAATGTACCAGTAAGAGGACCTGGTCACCTTGCAGGTATGAGCTACCAGGAAGAGGTCAAGAAGTGATTCAAAAAAACTCAGGCATTAGGAGATTTGTATGGAAGCACTTGCACAATGTGAATAAAGTGTTACAAAGAATCAAATATGCTGGAGAAATTTTCTCTAGAAAGAAGTGTGCAGATGGGATTGTAGTAGTTGGACATAGATGCTCTTACAAAGGGCAGAAGCCAGAAACCAAACAGTTTGCTATTGTTATAGGATGTAATGAGGACTAAACAGCCAGGAGATGAGTAATACCCACTAGCAGATCCAGAGTTAATGGATGAACCAAAGTCAATATACTTTGAATATCCAGACAAGAACAATGGTGTACCTGATTGGGAAGATTGGAAACCTTTAAGGCTTGAAAAATTTTTAGATCAAATTGACACCAGAGGTAGCTATCTACAATTGATTGCCACTGAGATAGCTCATTTTGATAAAAAACTTCAACAAGCAAGAGCCTAGAATGGCAATGATAGGCCAAATACAGTCAATAAGAATGGACCAAGTAGTTGTTCTAGCATTGTCTATGCTCTTGTTACCTGTTATTGGTAGTAATGAACAAGGAGCAGAAGATATGCAAAGCTATTTAGAACGTTGCAAAGGCAGTGAGAGGAAAGAATAGGACAATCTGCTACTAATTGTCAAAAATTGATTACAGGATTCCAGTATAGAAGCCAAAGATCTACAAAGCTGGGGTTTAGATAAGTTTAAAAGTTGCTAAACAGTTCTTCTTTGATACAAAAAAGAGAGTATATAAGTGTAATAATAATGAGCGATATAACTTAGTAGTTAATAAGGATAGACAAATGTTTATGCTCAAGTCAGCACATGATGCTTTAGAGCATAGAGGAATTTATGCTACTAAAGCATCAATTCAAGGAAGGTTTTGATGGCTAGCAATTGATGGAAATGTCCATTGGTATGTTAGTACATGTCACAACTGTTAGATACGCCAAAAAACAGTTGTCAACAGAGCACTAACTGTTATATATACTCCATCTATTTTTCAACCATTCACATTCACACCATGCACATGACTCCACTATTAAATAGGTGCAAATACATTGTACATGGTTAATGTGCTTTGTTGTTATGGATGGAGGGGCACTCCTTATATAAAGAAAATTACAAAACAATTGGACAATGATTGTTTGAGGATGTAATTTGTTGCTGGGCCTGCATTTCAGAAATCATCACTGATAATGCTGGACAATTCAAGCAAGTCACAGCTTGGTTGGAGAGGAAATATAAAATAAGAGGTATTACAATCTCCATCTATCATTCTCTAGTAAATAGACAAATTGAACACCCACATTGAGATGTCCTATTAAAAGCTTGTGAGGATTGCACTAAGTGGTTCTGGTTCTTCTACTATGTAATGTGGAGTGATAGGATAACAGTCTGCTAATAGTTTGGTTGTTTGCCATACTTTATGGTTACTGGTGCACACCCAACTTTGCCTTTGGATTTAGGAGAGGCAACTTGAGTGGTAGAATTACCAGACAGGTCTTTAACTACTGAGGAATTGATTGGTTATTGTGCCCATGCATTAGCTAAACATGCTTAGCATGTTGAGGATATGTGTGAGCAAGTTGGCAAAAATAAACTCCAATGGGCCTTGAAATTTGTAGAAGAACATAAAAGTTTAATAAAAGATTTTAATTTCAAACTCTTGAACTTAGTTTTAATCAAAAATATAATTACAAAAAGCTTGTTTAGTGCAAAAATGATGCCATGTTTTTGTTTTCATAGTCCAATAATAGTTGTTGCTAAGACTAGAGGTGGCAATTATATTGTAGCAGAGCTGATGAATCAGTATGGCAAGCTTGAGTAGCAGCATTCCAAGTTCTACATTACAAAGCTCATAAAAAGCTGACTCTACCACAAGGTTTAAAGCAGTAGATTAACATTACTTTTGCTAAACTAAAAGAGGTAAGAGAAGAACTATGCAAACTTACAAAAACAATAATAGAAGACTTGTCATTTGAAACTGTAAGGCTATACAAGCCCTCTGATTCTGAGATGGGCTTGCTAAATAAACCCAATAACTGTTTCTAAAAAGTCCAATTAAATCTTGAGGCAATTTATGAAGGGCTTAAAATCAAACAGTACAAGGGCTAGTAATACTTTGTTAAGGAGCCAGAACATATAAAATAAGCTTTTATATAAAAAAGCTACTGTAAAAGTTATAACAAACAAAAACACAGTTAATGTCTACAATGTGGGCATTGCTTGTATCTCTATGGCATTTTCAGATTTTTCAGAAGGAGAGTCTTGAGATCTCACATCAGAGTTTTCTTCAGAGGTCTATAAAGCCAATGAGTAAGCACTTAAGAAAAGTAAAAAGAGGCAATATACTTTTGCAGAAACTTGAAGCGCATGACAAAGAGAGCCAGTTTACTCAATATCAAGTGCCTCCAGAGCCTTGAAAAGATGTGCAAGATGATCTGAAAGTAAATAGAAAGTTTGCAAAGAGATGTCAAGGTAGTACAGCTGCTGCTGAACAGCGAGTTTAATAGCAGCAGCATGATGCTTTAAAAATTATTATGCAATGTAGTAGAGTTGTCAGCAAGAGAGATGGTTTTAAAGACAACATCCACCTAGCTAAGTAGTGACAGCATTGCATTACTATCAAGCTTATAGATAGCTTGAAAAGCAGATGTTAACTATCAGAAGTAGAAAGAAAACAAACCATGCATCTGCAGCAGAGTTTATCTTGAAATTCTTGGAACAAGGTTTGTCCATGAGCTCAGCCTAGATGGAAGCAGAAACTGTGGAGGTCAGCAAGTAATGGCAAAATGATGGGCTGCAGTTACATTAGCTTTCCGTTTAACTAGTTTAGCAAGGAACAGACTTCATATTTCAATGTCATAAACCTTGTATTGATGATGTTGCTGCTGATAAAATAAATATCAGTAAAAACAGTGTGAACAATTGACGAGAAGAATTACCTCTTCTAGTTTGCGTTTATATTGGGCTTTATAACAATTTGTCTCAATTTGTAGAATAGCATCTGCAAATACAAGAAAAGCTTTTACATTGGGAGCATTGTCAGCCACACAACAATCAATAACAGCAAGTGTTAAAGACAGCACCTCCATCAGGCCTTTCTGGTCAGCAATATGTGCAAAATCAGCCTGATCAGCAAAATGCTAAAAAGGAATGAGTGGAAAAAAGAAGCAAAAAGAGGGATATGTACCAATTGCATGGTACTGAGATAGCATGCATGATTGTTGCTTGAGCTAGAAAAAGCCTGAGCAATCCCACAGATGCTCACCACTGTAGATGCAAACATGGAAAAGCCCAGAATGGCAATAATTACATGGTTGATGTCACATTTAATCAAATGTTTGAGGTTAGTGAAGGAATTAGAATGGGATTTTAAAGGAGAAGTTGTACTAGCAGCTTGAAGAGCATCAGGTTTAGAATAAGCCTGTTTACAAAGAGCTGTGGAAGACATGAGTAAAAAGCATATCTGTTAAATGGAGCAGAGAAACAAAGGAGGAATAGAATAGAAAGGTAAAAAATACTAGATTTATAAACAAATGAGCAAAAAAGATCTGTGAAAAGAAGTTTTTATAAAAACACAACAATGAAAGACTAAGGGCAGTCATCAAATAGTATCAGAGAGGTGATATGAGGCCTCAATCAAGGCTGAACTAGGAAATAGAATAAATATCATTCAGGTCCATAAAATACATGTTAAAATGCTTTAAAAACTCTACAAAGCAAAGAAACATGATTGAAAAAGCTAAAAAACTGTAGGCTGGACATACCTCTGTGTTATAGCCAAACCTGATATATAGGTTCCTTGTCAATATATTAAGTATCAGAGGACATGACAGAGTAGCTTAATGAGTAGAAGAGCCATGCAAAGGAGTGCATGGTGGTGAATAGCTCAGTACATGATGAGAGTTTTCTTTTATAAAACTAATTCAGGTAACTGAATAATACATGAGTGCATGCTGTGAAGGCACAAATCAGAAAGTGAAAAAGATCAAGTTGAGGCATGGAAAAGTGCAAGTTTGGACAGCTAAGGCATGAAATAACCCAAGTCAAGCATTAAATAATTAAATCTACTGAAACTCCTTACATCTCTGTACTACTTTACTTTGTCACATTTTCTACTATTGTCAATATTATGGCATCCTACAAGCTGCAAACACTTCTTGCAAGGTATGATGCATAGGACAGCACAGTTCAAAATATCACTATTATCTGGAAATAATTTTGAGTGACACTAATGGCATTTTCTCACTATACATTTGTAATCAGCTACAGAAATCTCATAACATTGATATTTTATTGTGCAGGAATTAGAGTTGCTAGTCAGCATTACAATCTAGTCCTTTTGAGGAAAGAAAACTTCAGAACAGTTCAAACCTTATTTTGATTATCCTCAGTATCTAGCAAAGGGCTTTGCAGGGAGTTATTCTTTTGTTTCTGTGGTTGGCTGCAGAGAGGAGCACTAGGAGCATAGGCTCCATCTTTTGAACCTTTAAGCCATATTATTGTATCACAGTACATGTGATATATTATCAGTTAAGGGCACTAGAGACATAGTAGAGTCCAAAGATAAATGAAAATGTGCAGATTTTAGTTGAGATGAGAGATAGGATGATAGAAGAAATAGCTGTGGTAAATAACATCTGAGCCATGTTATCTGCCACTTGTTCTTTTTCTTAAGATTTACAGCTAGATGTGTACACAACTTGCAGGTCAGTCAGTTTTAATTTAATTATAGGTGGCATGTATACAGACTTGCAATAGTGATCTATTGAGTTTTACACTACACAAGAAGCATGAATGCTGCAATGTTACCTGCCCAGCGAATTCCATGCAGATAATATGGCAGATAACACCCAGTAAAGTGGGGCTGAAATCTGGACATATACTAAGTCAGGCTGAGCAGGTGCAATAACAGAAGACAAAATAGTTGAAAATATAGTTGAAGTTATAGCTGGTCACACAGGCTGTTGGTCTATTGGGGACTCCATGAAGAGATAGGCCCATTGTAGATACTATTTATACTAGAAAATTTGAGCACAAGAAAACAATCAAAGCCACTGCCTTTAAATGTCCTTGAATGTCCAGGCCAATCTTGCCAGATTACTCAAAAAATCAATTTTCTAACTAAAAGGAACAATACAAAGAAACTACTAATTCAAGTCCTAAACCATTGGTCGAAATAATTAGATGCATGGAATGAGGATGAGAACCAGAACAAGAAGACTCACCAGGGCCTGGACATCAAGATTGTTAGTTATGTGTACAAAAAAATGACCATAATGCAGAAAAGCATACCAATTCAGTGATTTACCATTCATCAAAACAATTTCAAATGAGCATAAGAGACAGAAATATAAAGTTGAAGGCATAGATGAATTGTGCAGGTTCAATCAAGACTTTAGCATCAAGATTGTAACAAACATGCACTGCAAATCAATAGTAGGAATAGATGTTTGAATTGATGGCCAGAAAGCAGAGAACAGACAGTAAAAAAACACAAAGAAAATTTTCAGAAGAAAAATAAAGGAGCATAGCGGATGGTAAGGCTCTGGGCTTGCCAATAACAAGCAAGACTTTGGCATTATCAGCTTGAATATGAACGATTATAGAGAAGAAATAAGCCTTTATAGTGACCCAATAACTGTCAAGAATAGACTACTAGAAAGCTAACCATGGAGGACAAATGAGAGACTGCAGAGATGGGAATGCTGTCCACATTCTATAGTTGCATGGGTAAGAATATATGCAAAAGTTCTGGCAAACATAGCCTGGATAGGCTTATCATCATTGGAGTCAGAACTCTCAGAGTCAGGGGCAGCATGAGCAAACTTGGCAGCAGCAGTATCAGAATTGGAAGTGGATGAGGAGCATTTGCAATAGTGGCAACGTTTCTTGGCTGCATGGATGACTTTGTCCTTGATTTTTTGAGGCATATCTGCAACACAGTGAGAGGAGCAATGTCCAGGAAGACTACAGCAGTGGCATGCATCCTTGCTCTGTGAGTTGAGCCAGTTATACTTAGGTGGTTCCTCACTATCTGAGTCAACTTGAGGTTCCTTTTCCTTTTCCTTCACCCTGCCATACATTGCCTGAACTTCTTCTGCTGCATTAGAGTTAAGAGCAGTTTGTGTATTCTCCTGATCAATGAGGATCTTTTTGACAGTGGCAAGACTAGGTTCTTCTGATTGAGTAGTAAGGAGAGTGTGAACAATGGAGAAGTTGGAGTGGAGATTCATGAGGATGGAGTTGACAACATCAACAGCAGTAGAAGCATGGCCAAGAGCAGTGAGGGCCTCATAGGCAGAGATAATGTCCTGAATGTATACTGAGATGGGCTTTTCAATATTGTGAATGGAATTATAGAGGCGCCATTTGAGTTCGAAATGCTTTGCATGAGTGTCCTTTTAAAATTTGTCCTTAAGAGTAGTCCAGACAGCATTAGCAGTTTGAGCAGGGATGGTGTTCTTAAAATGAGTATGGATGATGTCAGCAGAGGAAATGGTTTTATAAAGGGTGGCACAGAGTCATTGGGGCAGGAAATCGCACTCTTGATGTGTGCCAAGATATCATATCCAATAAACATCATCTCAAGCTCCGTAATCCAGGCATCATAATTTGATTTATTAAACTTGTTGTCCAAGTTGAACGTGCAAAGCATCTCGTAATGGGAAGGTGCCATGATTGGTGAAAGTGATGGTGAAAATTTTGAATGAAAAGTAAAAGCTGAACTGAGTTGATGTGCGGCCAGGGCCCATAACCTGTTAAGGATAGGCTACTAGAAAGCTGACTGTGGAGGACAAATGAGAGACCACAAAGATGGGAACACTGACCAACAAAGATGAACATGGCAAAAAGACTTGTTAAAATTAGCTGACGGGTAGCTGCATGTACATTCTATAATTATGTAAGTATGCTGCACCTCTTGCCGCCCCTCAAACCCTTTGACAATAACAAGGCACTGTCTACACTCAAACAACCAATAAATAAGTAAGCACTGAGAAAGCAGGACACCAAGAGTTGACAGAGAAGAGTGCAAAAATGAAGAGCAGGATGTAGAGAATGTTTCAGGTGTCCAATCAGAATATCCTACACAAACTTTTGAAGTTATTGGATAGTCTCATGTATACCTGCAATTGAAAAAGGTCCATGGATGAGGGCAATTGTCAATGCTGGGTACACTGACTGCTGAAAGATGAACATAATGATAATTATAGAAAAATATAGTACATACTGAGATGCAAATATACATATTGCCAACTGAATATAAGGTAATGGTTGCAGAAGAGTTGTTTGACCTGATTGCAAAGTTTAGTGCAATAAACAGAAGCTGAATTCAAGTATCATGTCTTACATACAAACAGATTACTAAAAACATACACACCTGAAGCACAGCATAAAAGGCTCCAGCATCTGCCAAGAGATATAAGATTCGCCACAATTTGAATGACTGGTGTTGCTGCCAATTAATATTTATTTGTAAGAATTTGACATGTGTCCTGTCATTGCAGAAATTTATAGTAAACAGGCAAATATTGAAAAAATAAATAAACAAGAGCATCATACCATAATGTCCAACCAATGAAGGATGTTGCAACAGAGTTGGTCAAGAATGACAAAATGGTATTTGTAGTAATTAGGATATCAGCAGTTGCATTGGGAAAGTCTGTCATCAAAAAATCGGGGTCTGAGAAAATTGACAGAAAGACAAGTGTGAAAACTTTATAATTTATGAGCTTGTACACAATGTTCATCATCTATGTCACACACCAAGAGTACAGATGCATAGCATTATTGAAAGACACTGTGCCCAACGTCGCCTTTGGAAAACAACCCATGCACGCCATATGATGAAGGCATCATTGGTGACTGGCTAAGCAAGATCAGCTCCAGATTGATGAATTTTGTTTCAATTCACTGCAAAGAACTCACAGGGATCAAGGCAAGCCAGGTCATGGCTACATTCCACTTTCTAACAGCAGCATTAACGTGTTCAACACGTTGGAACAGAGGTATATTGTTTTCATGGAAAATTGGATATCCAACAATGGCAGACGCGATATTTAGTAGCAAAGTTGCACTCATTGCAGCAATACCCAACCAGATGACTGCTAGTTCGCATTTGGAGCGCCAAGTTACGGTCGGATGCCTGACAAACATAGTAAATGAGGTTGCATGTACTCTTTTAAAAACATATTGTACCGGCAGGCAATAATGATTACAATTGGCATCAGTAAACCTGCATAAAAGTCAATTTTTGTGCTGGCATTGAGACAGAGGTAGACCATAGAAAAAAGTTGCAACAGTTGGCAAGACAACCCAGTAAAAAAGGATGTTTTGTCCAACACTCTGGATGATTTGCCGTTCTTCGGGAGTCATAATCAGTGCAGATAGTACGTAAAGAGACACTGTTTGAGGTGGTGATAGAGGACACAGGAGCGGCTTTAGCTCGAGACGAATTTTATATCAAAGTCAAATTGATCGACAATACAGTGTGGATTTTTGAAGTCATGATGAGAAATGGTGTGAAAGCAATGACACCAATTACGGTACATCGACACATCCAGATTGTTTCAGTTGAGTTCAAGAGGTGGATGAGACATTGAGACTAGACATGCAAAATCACCATCAGTCCAGTTCAGTTGAGAGGCCATTTTTATCCTCAAACATATTGCATCCATCACATCGAATCAATACGTGATCAAGGCCGAAGTGTTCTGGATGAGGACATGGGGTTGAGTGACACCGCCAAAAGATGGAGGTAACACATAAAGTACCTCGGAAGAGTTTACGACGCAAGGTGGCGGCGAAGCACCCGGCACGACAAGGCAGACCGTTCATGAACGAATCGATCTTCTCATTGTCCTCTACAACCAAACAGATCTCCGAGTCTCCATCGCCCTATCCTGCCGTGAACACTAGAGTTCAGAAGTTCTATGATAGGCGAAGCACCCGGCACGACAAGGTGGACCGTCCATGAACGAATCGATCTTCGCGTTGTTCTCTACAACCAAGCAGATCTCCGAGTCTCCATCGCCCTTCTGGCTGCGATCATTGATATTCACCAATCCCATCTGAAACAATAGATCAACTCGCATGAGCACAAAATAGATCAATGAACATACATTGACTTTGTCATCATCAACAATCATGACCTTTGACTGAATATACAACGGCTCCGACACGTATCTATCCAACAGAATCAATGATCAGCCCTTGATAGATAGATAGAAAAGACATCAAATACACATTCAACTCCTTCTGTTTGGTCCCAAACTTCTCATCAGCCAACTCCGTGCTATCACACAGTATATGCTGAGCAACCCGTATCCGACACCTCCTGATCCCCTCTCAGACCCTCCGCGCCGCTCTCAAACCTCCTCACGATCTCCTCACCTCCTCGGATGACTGCGGAATCTCCACAGTCTCCGTTCAAACAGGTCGGTCATAGCCTCCAGTATAGCAAGAGTCACCTCCTTCTGGTTGGCCGCGGGGTCTTGCCTGACCTATTGGCGCACAAGCGCGACTTGCGCCTCGTGGAACTTGACGCCGGAGTTTTCTTTGGAATGAAAGAATCTATACGGACAGTAAAATCAGTGTCGGTCCAAGTTGCCGGTGACCAAAGAACAACTCAACCCATGGGGCGTTGATCCTATCATATGCCCGGAGATGGTAGAAGCGAATTGATCCAACCTGTACGGTGTAGCATTCGTATCAGCTAGGATTTGGATTTGAACTTGAGGATTTGAAGTTCGTTCAATGTCACCTGTTGACATACCTCCGCTTCCTAGTCACATCTGTTATCGTACTTTGTGATTTACTCAATCTAAATAAAAAAATTCTTACGACTGTTCTTTCTTGTTCTTGTCTTTATTTCTATGTCGTTATTTCAGGTATGCCTTCTTGTATTTTTTTCTTTTCTTTTCAATTTCACAACATTTTTCGACATTAGCTGTATATCTTATGTATGTTTGTTTTTATTTCAAGTATGTCTTCTTGGAAAACGTACGTTTTTTTTTTCAATTTTCACAACATCCTCGACATTGCCTGTCCCGGCTGGACTAGTTGGCCATGCCACATCGCTGATGACATTGCTTTCACCCGGGGTAGCTGATCAATTGGTTATGATACTGTCACCATGACCTCCACAGTACTCTACACGCTTCTCACTCCTGCTAGCTAATATTGTGCCTACATTTCACTCTGTAGACTCCCCCTCTCCCTGGATTCTCGAGTACTAGGTGATCCAATTTCTTGAACTTAGTCACTTGTTACAGGTAACCATGCTTGTGACATACCAATATTTTACAATTCAAAATTATGTTCTCAAGTATATAAAATAATATATTACCAATAAGAGGTTAGAGCTACGAGTAGCCTCCGAGTACGTGGAATCAGACAATATTCCGTTGCCAGCGGTATGTCATACATATGTTCTTTCAAGAAAACATACACCTGTGGATGAAGACAAGAACCTATAAGAATGGTCAGAATATCCTCTCCTAAGTTCAGAATCCGAAGATCACATGTATATATATAACAATTAGAATACATGACGGATGTGACTAAGATCGATGGGGCTTTGGAAGTACATGGGACAACAGGTTACATTGAGCGAACTTCAAGTCCTCGAGTTCAAATCCTAGCTGATACAAATGCTACACCGTAAACCTGTTTTATATATATGTCAGTATCAAGGCACCATTGAGTGATGATGGCTCATAGCTCGTCCCCTTCTCCCTAAGCTTCCCGTAAATGCTCCCTCCGCCGCGATTGATCAACCTGGACTGAGCCGCCATGATCGTCTTAAGTGACCCGTCGGTCTTCACATCACCCAAGGATCGAAGAATACAGATAATGATCTTGAGTGAATCCATACGATCAGAAGGCATTGGCGCCGTGGCACTGCATAGTGAGGAACCTTGAATTTGGCGCCTTCATTCAAGGCACGATTGACGAATGATCCTGTCAACGCCGCGCCTGTGATATAATGAGATCGCCGTCCTGAGTAGCTGAGACGCTTGATTGTCACATTAGCAGTCCTCTCTGGCGATGCATGGTTCACGGGTACTCGACACCCTATATTGAGCCCCTTCGCAAACTCAAATAAGGAAAAAAAAAATGACATACCAATAGAGATAAAATGCTTAGACTGTGTGATTAAATCAATACCTTCACCCATATGCCTCAACATGAATACATTAAGTACAGCAAGCGCACTCACAGGCATCTGGATATTATGCTCCGTCAAAAAACCCATGCGACTAATCCGGCACGCTCCTCACGACCTGGACTTGACACGTCCTGGGCTGAGGGATTGGATACGCGGCATCTTCCTCGTGGGACCTGTTTAAAAAGTTCCTGTTCAGCTCTGGCAATACTGTTGTCCAATCTCGGGCCACTTCTAGAGGTGTAGGTGGCCTAGGAGAAGGAGGATGTTAGTGTTTGTGGGAGTGTTGAACAGAGATGGAGCGACGGCTTTGTTGGGCATGGCTTTGATGTTGTAAGGGGGGACTGAGCCAGGGGAAGCGTCTGAAGAAGGTTATTTGCTCAATAAAACACGTGGAGGAGCAGCTTACTTGTCATCTTGGTACTGTATAAGAACAGAAGAAGGTTGGATGTATGCTACGGAAATTGAGGTATACGCATCTACAAAATAGCCACTCCTATGTATACCCGATAAACGAGAATATATCGCGTACCTTAGTCTACCTGGGCCACCTGCCAGACAGTACACAGCACATGTTGTGGTACATGGACCTGTAACGGTGAATTGCAAGCTACCTGTGTCAGGTAGGCTTCATGTATGAACCCACCTGGCTGGTGGCAATACCGTAATGGTGCATCGTATATGGGGCAGATGGTATACATGCCATATACCTGAGCATATCTGGTTCTATACATACCCTTTGCATTAGACAGATATTCCGTTACAATTGAATGTGTGTTCTAATGAAATCTATTTATTAGCACAATGATACAGTGCACTGTACCACAGCAAACAATAGCAACAATAACGAGACACAAGCAATGGCAATAGGAAAGACACCGTCAAGCTATCTTACTTCCTCTTCTCTGACTTGCGCAACGAATCCGAGTTGTCAGTGCAAAAAGGCGTTTGAGTTTTGGAGGATCGCAAAAATGATCATCATCGCTATGGTTGTTGTTGGCATTGACTTTGTGCGTTGATTTTCCAGAGCGGTGGTGCTGAGAAATGGCCCGTGGAGCATAAGGTCGTGGTGGTGGTGACGAGTTTGAGTCCGATGGAGTAGATTGATGTTGATTGCAAGAGGGAGAAGACTCTGGTTGGTGCCAGGGTTTAGACCGGATAGCGCCTGTTCAAGGTATGGTCAGATTCAGAAATGTGCATATATTGACGTACTCGTTTGATGAATCATTGCAATTGAGTCTGATCCTCACTGAGCGCCTCTAGAACATGCTCGAGTTTGGGCTGAATAAGTATAATCATGTCATATAGATCCAATGTCGCATTGTCATACCTATAAATCAGAAATGTTGAGTGGGACTTGGAGTAACAAAACATCACAAACATGCTAAATGATGTCCAAAACCAAGGGTCCATGGAATGCCATACGAACCTGCGTTTATTCACAATCAGTATTGCAAAAGTTGAAGGGAGCAGATGCACATCATGCCATGATTGACAAACTATTATTTGCATGACCTTTAAGTCCATGCCCCGCACATTATTATAATCCTGTCCAGGGAACAACATGCATGCAAAATCAGTTGGGTGGACGTTGGCAAGAGGGTGCATATGCGTGTCCCAACGGCTGACACACAAGTTAAGGCCAACAATAGCAGCAAAGTGAGGATTGTACACAGTTACAAGACAACAAATTCAGCGGTCCCAAAAACAAGTGCAAAAATACAACTTGACAGTATCATCAGCTGTCCAAGTAGAGTACGTACTTTATGCTTAGAGTCCTCAATGCGCTGGTTATGTATCCAATGGTCTGCCTATCTCTTCTGCTTGATAAGAAGAAGTTTCTTCATCTCCCCTTTGTTGGAGCTAGACATCGCTAGTCAACATATTTCATTTATTTTTTGTATGTTTCCTTATTTGTATTTTGCGCTGCTGCTGCCACTACTGGACATGGCAGCTTATGTTTAGTAATTTTTATTCCTCAAACCTTATTTTCCTGTTTGCATATATCTCATCATATCAAAACACTTGCCCCTCAGCTGTCTTCACATCACTTATTGAGACATTTGAAGACTTATTCTCTTGCATATTTCTACACCCTTCTGTCTCCACATTTATATTTCTTGTTATAGCAGCTCTAGATCCATCATTGCCTGGGGATTTGTGAAAACAGAATTGGACCCAGAAGGAGAGAATGCTTTTGACAGACTCCACTCAAACATTAGCTGCATGCAGTATTCTGACCACATTTATGCACATGACAGCAACAAATTTTGGTCACAGCTGAGAACATATCAACTTTTTCTGGGTCATTGTTGATAACCATTGGCCTTGGTTTCTGGAACACACATATGCATCTTCTTGTGCAGATGTCCACCCGACTGACTTTGAGCATACGTTGTTCCCCAGGCAGGATTATAATAATGCATGCCTCATGGATCTCAAGGAAGTGTATAATCATGCAAGTACTACTCTGTCAATAATGAAGATAGCGAGGATGCCATGGCATGATTCCTTCAACTTTGCAATACTGACTGTAAGTAGATGCAAGTTCATATGGTGCTTCTTGGACCCATGATTTTGGACATTGCTCAGCACTTCATTGAGCATTGGAATGAGGTCAAGAGGCTCCATCATGTACATCAAAGCTCTCATGTTCTTTAGGTGACAAGTGAGTTGTCCAATCCATCTTCTTAAACATCAACACCTTCCTCTAGATACTCCCACCCTCAAAAGTGGTGCAAAATTGAACATCAGTCTCACTAGTGCTGTAACAGAAACTTTCTCAGCAGGAAGATGCAGCGTATTCCATTCCTCAAGCTGGGAGCTGTCAAGTCCAGGTTGTGAGGAGGGTGTCAGATTGGTTGCATAGGGTTTTGATGGAGCAACTCAAGGTATTTCATGCTGAGACTAATGGATATCAAGGTATTGATCTAATCAAGCAATCCAAGCATTTCATCTATATTGATATATGATTTTTGCAAGGTTGAAAGAATCAGTTTTCTTGTAAGATCCCATGATCCATAGGTGACAATAGAACATTGTTAACGTGAAAATCATTCTGATATCAAGCATGTAAGCCACTCAGGTAGCAAGAGGTCAAAATTTGGATTGTGTACTCATCAAAATTATGTATGCCTGTCCTAAGACTGAAACAAATTTTGCCAACTTTATTCTGATCATAATTTTTTTGTTTGATTGCTTATTATATAGTAAGTCTCAGTTCTCTTGTTACTTCTGTTGAGCTTCAAGGTATCACATCTGTCATGTATATGTGTCTGTTGTCTTGATCAATTTGAATTTTATATAAAATGCATATTGATTTAGACAGCTAACATTGCTTTCTGTCTTATACCATCTTCTCAAGAGTAACTCATTATGTGGTCAACTATCTGCACTGATCATGACTCTTGAAAAACAACAAACCATCCAAGATTTTGGACTGAGTTTACTTTTGGACTCAAATGTTGAATTTGCAGTTGAAGCTTTTTTCTATGGTTGACTTCTTTTTTGTCTGTAACACCAGCTACTAACAACTTCACAGGTTTGCTGATGCCAATTGCAATTGTTGTTGCCTGCTAGTGCAATATATTTTAAGAAGAGCACATGTACCCAATCTAAGCTACTATGTCATTATCAGGCATTTGACCAAAACTTGGCTTTTCAAGTTCCAACTAGTGGTAATCTGGATGGAAATTGCTGCATTGAGTTCAAGTTTCTTGTTAGATGCTGGGTCCTCAATTATTGAATATCGGCTTTTTCCAAGAGAACAATATGTCTCTTTCTCAATGTAGTAATTCTATCAATGCATTACTTAGCAATTGGAATGTAGCTATGAACTAGTTCAAAGCAATCCCTGTGAGTTTTTTACATGAACCCAGATTAAACAATTTGGAACTGAAATGGCTCAGCCAGTCATCAATGATGCTTTCATCATATAGCGTGCATGGATTATTTTCCAAAGACAATGTTGGGCACTTTATTTTTCTATATTCCTCTATTTATGTACTCTTAGTATGTCATGTTCTTGACTGATATTCTGTGTAAGTTGATTGAGATATACAGCTATTATACTTGCCTTTCTGTCAATTTGCTCAGACCCAAGTGTGTTCATAGCAGATGTAGCTTCTAACAGTGAAGCATTGGTTTTTCTAAACATTGCTGGTGTTTCTTTGTCATTTTTGACCAACTTTCTTGCAACATCCTTCATTGGTTGGACATTATGGTATGCCCTTATTTATTTCTCAAACATTTGCATAATTACTATGTAGATTGATACAATGCCAGGAAACATGTGAAATTTTTACAGACAAATGTTGATAGTCAACAGCATCGATCATTCAAATTGTGGCACATCTTATATCTTTTGGCAGATGCAGAAGCTTTGTATTCTATTCTTCAGGTGTGCTTTAAAGAAAAATCCATTTATTTACAAAAGAACTAACTAATACTTGGGATTGCAGCTTTTGTATATTATGATGATCTTTATAATCAGTCCAAATCAAATAATTAGAACCATTGCTTTTTCTGTTGTGATAAATATTTACTATTTCATCTCAGTATGTATAAACTTGTCTTCTAGTTTCCATTGTATTCATCTCCTCCAATACGTTTATCCAGCATTGACAATTGCCCTCATACATGGGCCATTTTCAATTGCAGGTATACATGAGACTGTACAATCACAACAAATATTTTTACCAGCCACCTGATTGCATAATCATGTTACAGGTCATCAAACCCTGTCTACTAGGATTTTTCATCTATTTCTTTGACTCCTTCAATAAGGCCTTTAACACTTTCTGTTGTAATACTCAAGCTTGAATTTATTTGTAGACATTGTTTCATTATTTTCACTCTAGTACTGATTTATATATCTATCAATATCTGCCCACCATTTCTATTCAGTACTATTCTCTAAGCATTTGCTTTGGATTCAAAGGCTTCCTACAGACTTAATAAATCATTTTCTACAGTCTATTATTTGCAAGGTTTTTTAAGAGGCAATATATTAGAAAAATTCATAACTCAACAAGAAACAGAAGAATGATGCAATTAGTTCATATTAGTACAGATGATCATTATCAATATTACAGAATCACTTTAATATCAGATTTGGACCCCTCTACTATTTAGGCCCAGTGACAAAATGCCAGTAACAAAATAAATACTTCTAGTCAATAAGGAAGTCTTGCGGAACACAACTTGTAAAATGTGACAGAGGACTAAGAAACATTCAACCAAGCATTTTCCACACTTGCAAGGCAATTTTTGATGGGCAGAAGGTCTCTACCTTGAGTGAAATGACTAGTTTTTGCTTCTAGCACATTTCTAGTTGAATAACTTGAAAAATATCAATGGCTTATCAATGATAAACTCAGAAAAATCAATAAGGATGTCATTGCAAATGGTGCTAGTTTGGCAATGATGAGACTCCACACTGGCTCAATGCAGAAAACTATATTTGGTGATTTTTTAAAGGTTGGTGTTTCTATCAGAGAACCATTAATTTACTTTTATCTTTTTCTATGCACTGCTTGCTGTAATTATATAATATAACATCAGTGCATGCATGTGTACAGAGTCTCATGTGATTTCTTGCTATTTCTTTGAGGCAAATCCACTTCTTTCTTTATGTTTCATTTATATCTTTTCTTATTTCAAAATTGTTTTACTATATGCACAGTCTGATGTCATTTTTCTCATGGTTTATCTTCCCATAGCTGAATTTGCCAACCTGGCAATCAAAACTCTTAAACTTGTTCTCTTTGAATTTTTCTCTGCCAGGTAAATACTTATTAATTGTTATACTACTAATTTTATATTCTCATATACTTTGGATTTCTCTCTGCCAGCTGTGTGATTTAGCCACAATCTTTAGAGGTTGCTCTTACAGCAGAACAAGTGTCTAGCTTTAGTCTGGGAGCCTCTTCAAGCTTGTTTAAACCTTTGTAGCCTTAGCCTTAGAAGTCACTCTTCTACTGATTTGCTTGCCTTTTTCTGCTTTTATGACTCAACCAGTCTCTCCAGCCATATTTTTTTAGTGCCTGAGCTCTCTGAAAACAATGCTTGGACTCACTTGCTTGCTCTAGAAGCTCAACTACAGGCTACTCAAGCTTTTCTCACCCTTATACCACTAATTTTTCTGAACTCTGCCAGACTACACACTCAAACTCTTTCAGCATTCTTAGAGCATCTTCCTCTCCATTCTGCTAATACTCTAGTATCTTTAACAAGATCTGCTACTACAGTCCATATTCCATGCTTCAGCACTTCAACTCCAGCTTTCACCAAGGTTCCACACTCTGCACTTTAGATGCCTATGATGGAGAGCATGCTATTGGTGAGCACTTCTTGCAGTTCTTCATCACTTACATCTAGCTGAGCAGAGAGGCCTTCTTTGATTCATTGAAAATCACCTGAGTTCTATTCTATATAAAGTTAGAAAAAGCTTCTATATATGCCCTCTGTGTGTTTTGATGCTCTGTATTAGAAACCAAACTGTTACTTTGATAGATTATTAAGTAATAGCCTCAGTTCAATGTATTATTGACTGAGTGTATAGTACAGTATATATCTGTATATAGAGTGAAATAGAAAAATGGTTACTATAATAGTTGGTTCTTTGGTTAGGAGCAATATATGTGATAATGGAAAAAACAATAGTTTTAGAGTTTATAGTATACTACATTGGCTTTGCTGATTGTGTCATTGGTCCCAACACTTATTTTTACTAGATATCCTGCTTCTCCTCACAATAAATCATGGTGTTGCCTCAGGGCCAAGTAGTGCATGGAGCCTGAAATGGCCAAGGCTTTGGTGAAGAGGTCCACAATGTTATGCTTAGTATTGACATAGCAAATGCATATTTCATAGAACTTGATATGCTTGCAAAGAAAGCAATACTTGATATCTACATGTTTGACTTGAATGGAGTCTTTAGAAAGATTGATAGCAGCGTTGTTATTGCAGAGAATTAGAGTGGATTTGAGTAAAACTTCACTGTATCCTACGCTATTGAGTAGGACATGTAACTATATGCATTCTTGAGTGATTTCAAAGGCAGCCAGGTATTGAGCTTTGCAAAATGATGCTGCAACTGTTTTTTATCTCTTTGCAGCCTATAAAACAATGCTAGATGCTCTAAGTATATCTTCCAATGCTATGTTTAATATTGAACCAGTTGTTTTTGTCTTTGCTGCTAGCAGTTGAGAGAAAGTTATTAAGATGTAGGACTGCAATAATAGTGCCAGTGCCAGACTATTGTTAGTAAATGCAGAATTCACATTCAGGATGCATGAATCTTTATTGGACCATTTTATTGTTGACAGTCTGATTCTATATGCAACTTGCCTGCTTTATCCTGTATAGTCTATGGACCAAAGTCTATGGACCAAGCACTATGTCCAATCTTCTTTTCCTGGTTCTTCAAATTCTTCAGGTTGTGCCATGTATTGAACTTCGTCTGCTGGTAGCAAACTATAGAGGAATGCAGTTTTTACATTGATTTGCATAGCATTTTAGCCCCTTGTTGTGTCAAAGTAGAGCAACACACATGTTAGATGTAATAGATGTGATAATATGAAGGAGTACTATGAACAGATCATCAAGGCCAGCATGGCCAAAGAGGCTGCTTAGTTGAACTCACAGTATATATGATACACTTGTAGATACTGCACCCTCAGCTCTATTTATGTATTCTGAAGGTGTGTTTTCTTATAGAATAATAACATACAAAGATACTAATACTAGATATAATCACTTACACAATATTTGTTTAGATATACACAATACAGTCCTATTTACATGTTCTGAGGATATAATTACTTACACAATATGTGTCTAAAATTTTGGTTACACCAATAGACTTGCTGCTGCAGTTTCCATTCCAACAGGTTATGGGCTTATTTTGAGCAGGCTACTTATCACAGTACTGCTGCTTGCTTGGAATGTGTTTTTTTTGTTTTGCCTTGTTAATACCAATTACCTTGGATCTGCCATCTGGGAATATCATTTTCCTTGTGTAGGAAAACATTGTTTAAAATGGAAGTTGTCTTATTGTTGTTCTTCAGAAGACAATAAAGTATTACTCTAAGTCACCTGTACTGTCTGTATACTGCCTATAACAATTGATTCCAAGATGTTGACCACTAATGCAACTATGCCTTCCATCTATGGCACAGAGTGGAAACATGACAAGGTCTTTTAAAACTCCTCCACAGCAAATTCTAGCAAGTGGTCCAAAGCACTCAAGATTCACTTATTGCTCCTAGGTCTCAAATTCTACATCTTTCCAACATGCACTCCTTGCTTGAGCTTTCTTAATAAAGTTGTAGTGAATAAGAACTGAATCTCAAACAATGATCTTGCATGTGCAGTGGTCTTGACTGCTCTAGACAACTTCAAATATAAGGGATTGGATGACACAGAAACAGCTGCCAGTCTATACAAGAAATTTAAGATAAAAGCAGAAGACAAAGAACCAGTTTGCATAGTTATGCTCATGCAGGAAGTTCTCAAAATTCAATGCTCTCCCAGTGAGTCGCTTATAGTCACTGCAAAGATAATTTGCAACACAGTGCACTGCATCTTTGCCATCAAGGCCCTGGATAAAGATCTGTTTAAATGTATAATCCTGCTAAATAGTCTGAGCAGCCTGCAGTATAAATCTATTCAGGCCCAGGTCTCTTGAGGTTCTACAGATGCCATTAAAGCTGCTCTCTACACTTCTGACAATATATAGAAATTGATAGAAACTATGCAGAACCTCATGAGCTTAAAATCATCTAGCACTGGCTTGTTTACCAACACTGCATTAGCTGCTATAGTGAAGGAGCAATAGTGCTCCTAGAAGCCATGGCTTCCAGAGCACACTTATCATGCTAGAGCAAAGTGCTGCACAACTTGCACAGTGCATAGCAGATTGTGTAAAAGATACAAGGCATCCTTCTGCGCTCATCTTGGTGGAGCCAGAGTGAAGCAAGGTTTTGAAGTGGCACAGAATGTGGCTTACAGCAAATTCATTATCCAGTATGCTGACTAAAAAGGGCACAAACACTGCTAGTGGGGGAAAAGTATACACACAGCTGAAGAGTCTAGAAGAGAAGGTCTACCTTGTCAAAAATAGTGATCCTGGTGAACTGCAGACTCCCAGCACTATGCAAGCACTGGTAGGCTTTGCAGACTTGACTACTGACAATGTTTCTACAACTCAGCCAGACTCAGGACACCACTTTCACAACAATTGATGACCAGCCATTTTATGTGGACTCTGGAGCAATAGTCCATATATCTTTACACAAATTGGACTTCATTACTTTTCAACCCATTGTACCAAAGGACATTAAAGGCATCAGAGGATCTGCAATTACTGCACATAGCATAGAAAACATATAACTATGCATTGAATAAGGAGACCTCCTCTGCCTCTTAAATGCTCTATATGTATTCAACTCAATAGTTTGTCTCATCTCTGTAAGCTGAATATTCATTGACAACTATGTGTGCTTGTCTTTCAACAACAAAATAGTGCAAGTTATAGATTGCTCAAATGAAAAGACAATTGCACAAAGCCCTCTTATGCAAAAGAAAAAACTCTATACTATCAACCTTTCTGATGTAGTAGCAGAGCATGCATATACTGCTTACCAAGACACAAGCTAGATCACCTGGCATTGACATCTGGGCTATGCCAACTACCAATTTATTATGCAATTAGCCTGCAATCACAATATCAAAGGTGTGCTTACTTTCTCTCACTGCCAGCCACTGAAATGTGACAGCTGTCTACTCAGAAAACAAACTAGAACTTCTGTTTCAAAAGTACAAAAGGAAAGGTACAGAGCTATGTGGAGATTGGAAATAGTATGGATGGATCTAATGGGGCTAGTGAATGTGAAGTCAAGATTAGAAATCCATTATATACTGAATATAGTTGATGACTTTATAAACATGCCTTGGTCTATACCTCTCAAGAATAGAGGAGAAGCCTTTGCTGCATTAAAAGCTTGGAAGAAGGCACAATTAAATGAGTGCAGCATAAGAGTTGAAAAATATAGGACTGGTTTTGATGGCAAGCTAAACAGCAATGAAATGGAGATGTGGCTCAAAAGCAAAGAAACTGGGTCAAAACACAGCACACCATACACTTCAGCTCAGATTGGATGAGTTAAATATATGCATTGGACCCTTATAGAAAAGGCAAGATCAATGCAAATCAATGCAAACTGCCCTGAGTATTTGTAGGATGAGTTTTACCTTACAGCGCACACTTACATGCTAAAACTCTGACCAAGTCTTTCCATGATAAAACTCCTCATGACCTATGGTTTGGCAAGTGCCCTGACTACTCTGATATGTGGGAAATAGAGTGTCAAGTCTTTGTACTAGTACCAACTTACAATCCAAAAGTTCAACCCCAGTCTATCAAGTACATACTGATTGGATATGAAGCCAAGTCCAAAATGTAGCAGTGCTGGAATAGAAAAAGGCTAAAAGTATATCAGTCCTACCATGTCAAATTATAGAATACTATGAATTTACCAACAGCATTGATCACACTTATGCAGCCACTTCACTCAATATTGCTTATGCCAACTCATTTTCTCATACTATTGCTCCAAGAGCTAGACAAGACCACATTACTAGAACTCCAAGACAACAATAATGACCTTGGTGAGTTCAAGATTGACTTGCCTCAAGAAATGGAAAGGCCACATGCCTAGCCCAACACTTAACCTAAAAATGCTCAACTACAACCACAATGCTTAAGCTGAATAAAGCAACTCATGGAGAAGGCTTGTGTATAAGATGATTGACTACAGACTTGCTTGGAAAAAGTAATGGAGGAAGTGAGAGAGAGCAAATGGAGAGTAAAGGAGTTGAGGAATAAGAAGTCAGACAAAGCAGAAAAGCCCAGTGATGGAGAAGTGCCTATAGAGTCTAGAACTAAAGATAGCCACCCATGCACCCATAGCAGAACAAGCACTCATAGATACATACATAATCAATCATGATAGAATACTTGCAGCCTTGTTTCAGCCAAACAACATTGATCCACTACTGCTGAACAACATCAATGAATGAAATACTTGGAAAGAAGCACAATCAGAGCCAGACATAGAGAAGTGAGAGCAAGAATACCAGAAGGAACTTGGGTCATCAAAAGAGATAGAAGTTTACAGGCTTATTCCACACTCTTAGGTAGCCTCAAACAGAAAATAAAAAACGCCAGGCCCATCTTCAAAGTCAAATGGGATGAACATAGTAATTTGGTTAGATACAAGGTGCAACTTGTATTGAAGGAGTATGAACAGATCTACGGTAAAGATTATAATAAAACCACATCTTCAACAGTGTGTATGGAATCATGGCATATCTTGCTGCATATTGCAGTAGCGGAAGGATAGAATGCTGCTCAAATTAATGTCAAGACTGCTTTTCTGTATGGAGTTATACCTGGGAAAGAAGTTCAGTACATGGAGTACTCAAATGGATTCAAGGAGCTGGAAAAGGAGGACTGGGTGTGTGAGCTGCTGGGGGGGCTATATGGAATGAAACAGGCAGGGCAGATCTGAAACCAGATGTTGAATAAGCAAATGCTGTCATTGGGCTTTACTAAGTTAATATGCAAATCTTATATCTATTACAGGAAGCAGGTGACAGGAACAATGATTGTGGCTGTACATGTCAATGACTTCTTGTCTATAGGAAGCTCTAAGGACAAGAACAAATAGTTCAAGACTCAATTGAAAGATGCTTGGACTATATCAGATATAGCTACTCCTTAATATATTGTTGGCATGTCTACAGAATGGGACAGAACAAAGCAAACAGTCATGCTATCTCAAACAGCCTTCATTGACTGTGTTATTCAACAATTTGAATAACAAGATGCTCACTCCCTGTTGCTACCCATGGAATCTGGAGCAAAGCTCTAGCACGCCAACTGTGACACTCAGACTAAGGAGGAGAAAGAAGACATTGCCCAGCTCCTCTACAGATCCCTGGTAGGCTGCCTACTTACCATTGCCATTGCCACTTGCCCAGACATTGCTTATGCTATACAGCAATTATTGCAATTCCTCAACAATTACAACAGATTCTACTGGAATACTAGCATCTACCTCATCAGGTATTTCAAAGGCACAAACAGCATAAAACTTAAGCTGGAAGGCTCCTCAATTATCCTACACAGATTCACCAATGCCAACTGAGCAAGCTGCCCAGATACCAGGGGAAGTACAAGCAGAAATCTGTGGTCTTTGAGTACAAGTGCAATATCCTGGTCAGTAAAGAAGCAAAAAACAGTTGCAACAACATCTTGTGAAACAGAGTACATAGTGGCATATGAGTCTATACAGGAATGCATATGGTTGCAGATGCTCATGATATTAATAGGGCAAAACAATATAACAGTCAAGCTGACTACTCTTTTGTATAACAATAAAGCTGCAATTACCCTCTGAAGATCACACAGCACATGCAAGAGTTTAACACTTTGACATCAAGTATCATTTCATATGCAAATAAGCACAAATAGGAAAAATCATTATCAAATATATCAATACCAGGGATAACATAGCCAACATGTTCACAAAGGCTCTGCTATGATTATTGTTCCTTTGCCTGCATCAAATGCTTGAATAACCATGTTTATATATAAGGAGTGTACAAAAAGTTGTGTCCATAATAAGGAGTGTTAGATGTGATAGATGTAACAATGTGAAGAAGTACTACAAAGAGATCATAAGAGCTAGCATGGCCAAAAAGGCTGCTTTGTTGCACTCACAGTATATATGATTCACTTGCTCAGTTTCATTTATGTGTTCTGAGGGTGCATCTTCTCATAGAACAATAACACACAATGATACTAATACAATACCTAAATATAATTACTTACACAATATTTTTCTAGGTGTTGGTCACACCAATAGACTTTCTGTGCAGTTTCCATTCTAACAACACACCATGATTTCATTTGTGCAGTTAGTAAAGTGGATTTAGTATAATCCTTTCTGTAGATCTGTTCAAAGCCTTTAAAGACAAGGCATACCTTGTAATGCACAGCCTTTCCATTCTCATCTCACTTGATCTTCAAAAACTAAATGCTCTTTTTGTACCTTCTGACCTATGAGAACTTGATTGCAAGAGATCAGCTTGTATATTTAGTGATTTTAACTCATTTTGGTATGCATTAGATGAATCTATTGCTTTCTTCCAAGATTGAGATTTATTGCTGAAATTGATGTCAATTGGATTATCTAGCAACTTTTCAAAGACTAGTAGATGTCTAATTTCTTCCATTATAGCTACATTTTCTGCAAAGCTTTCATTCATGCTGCAGCAATGTATTGCTGTTTGACTGTTTTAGCTATTTGAGCTCTTGTAGCTGCTTCATGCAAATTCTATACTGCATATTTAACTCTGGTAACTAAAGTATTGTCAGGGCTTGCTTTTGTAGTTGGAATAGAAATGCAGCTGGATTTGCATAGTTCAACCAGAGAGAGCTCTTATTGCATGTTTCAGACTTGTTCTTGCTATATAGCATTAGGATTACTACTCCTATTCCAACCCTAGTCTGATAATATTGATTATTGTTAGTCATACTCCATTACATACTGGGGCCTGCTTAGTTAAATAGTATTAGTAATAGCACAGCTACCAATAAAGTATATAGGCAGTGTGTAGGATAGAATATCTCAAGACTAAACAATAGCAGTACTCTTCAGGCCTATTTATAAATAACTATAGGCTTTGCTAGGAAGGTCCAACCCTCTGCTTGCTCTACCTGCTTTTTGTCTAGCTTTCACCTGCTTCTGTACCTGTCTAACTCTTGCTAGTTGCTTGCATTGCTGGCTCTATAGAAGGAGTTCTGCAGATATTAAGCCTTGCTCTTACAGTAACAAAGTTAGATTAGCAGAAAGAGATGTTGTAAGGAGACGCTCGATGTCTGCAAAACTCCTTCCACAGAGCTAGCAAGCGCTGGTGACAAGTGAGAGTCAAGCAGGCACAGAGGCAGGAAAGAGTTAGACAAGGGACCAGCAGGGCTTAAGCAAGCAGTCAGACATTGCTAGAGAGCTTACAGTCAGTTCAGTATGTAGGCTAGAAGAATACTGCTATTGTTCAGCCTGGGGATATTCTATCTACAGGCTGCCTATATATACTACATTAGTGGCTGTGCAGTTACTAGTACTGCTTAACTAATTAGGCCCTAGTATGTAATGGAGTATAACTAACAATAATCAATGCTGAGTAAGGTCCATGCATATGACTCATTAAGACTGACCACTAGAAGACAGAAGGGGATAGGGCACGCCAAGCAGTCATTCAGATGTGCTAAAAGTGGGTGTGTCCTCAGACTAAGCTCAGAGTAGAGTTGGACATGGTCCAGTGACTAGTCTCCTAACATATGTGT
Source organism: Termitomyces sp. T73sscA (assembly GCA_017657235.1). NCBI lineage: Eukaryota > Fungi > Basidiomycota > Agaricomycetes > Agaricales > Lyophyllaceae > Termitomyces > Termitomyces sp. T73sscA. The sequence goes on along the minus strand of JAGGAP010000068.1, from coordinate 33,064 downwards.
ACTGTAGCACCTGTGTTAAGATAAAAGGGTTTTTTGTTAAGAGATGCAAGTATAGATTGTTCAGAGTATTCAAGTAACGTGACTGCAGTAGTTGGAAGGCTGGTCTTGCATTTGTGAGTGGAGTTACTTACTCAATCAATAGTAAAGGTCAGTATTTAGGTTGTTTACATTATTTTTGATGGCTATAAAGCCTTGATACTTAAAAAATCTGTGGACTTTGATGAATTGCTTGTTGCAATACTAGCAAAGTCATTGTTCTTTGGAGCTTTTGATGCAGATAGTTTGAGTTGAATTTTTTGTAGACTAGGAAGCATCAACTATGTATGCTTGTTCATCAGTGCTCTTGACAGCAATTCTATTCTTGATGCTTTTTCCTGTTTCTTGAGTTGCCTTGCAACTTTCCTGCACAATGCAGCATGCACTGACTGACTCTTTGATAGTCTTTTCAGCCATTCCTCCTCTTGGCTTAATACACCATTTTTTTTAGTTTGTGCTTGACAAGGAATTCCAAGTGCATAGAAGACTGCACAGCAGATTTGGCTCATGCCATAATTGTAAGTGTGAGACTTTGGAGCAATAAGAGTGGTGTTCAATAGTTTTTATAGAGTAGCAAGGCTATCAATCATTTGAAACAGCTTGCAAATATTGTTAGATGCATATAGCATGTTTGTGATAGAATTTGCAAGTTATTGTAATACTTTCTGGATTGCCTTGAAGGATTTGTTATTTGTTATTAATCAAATTTAGCAAGGCAATGGGCTTAAAAATGTTTTTATTAATCTTATTATTTGCAAAGGCACAGTATATTTTGCATGCAATGGAGTTAAGCAGTTTGAAGACTGGAATATATATAAAAAGAAAGAGCTTCTCAAATACAAGCTGCCTGCTTAACAAGTCCTTCATACTATGCCAGAACATTTAGTATGTTATACACTCTTTAGCCAAAATTGTGGTTGGTAAGCCTGGCCTCTTGCAGAAGATATGCTAGGTAGTACTACAAGGATAATAGTGCAGAAAGCAAAATTAGTAGGAGATTTGGTAAAGTCTTGCTGATATGCTTTAGTGCTAAGCAATGAGTATTTGGCCTAAAATGCTACTGAGCTAAATGAGGGGCTCATCAGTGTTCAACTTCACTGTTGGCTGCTGATGAATGAGGAGGAGGAGTTTTGTGTATAATTCTATGCTTGCAGCAATATGCATTTTACAGCTTATTGTTGGATTTTTTACCTCCATTTGTTTATATGCATTGCATGCAGAAGCTACACTGGTTTTCTACCTGCATATCAAGGTCCTCTAGGCATGCAGTAGTGATCTTTATAGCCTTGTTTGTAAAATACCATTTTTTTGCATAGAGTTTAGAGTTTAGTGTGATTGTGATACCCACAGTTTTGATAGAATGCTTTGAGGAGCATCTTCCAGTTCTTTTACTATAGTTGTCAGAAAAAGTAACAGCTGCAAAATTATACTGCATTCTAGTAGCAAGGCAAGGTTATGAAGGGTGGTTTATATACTAAGTAGAGGCTCATCAGCATTTGCATAAAAGTCAATGTGCATAGTGATAGTAGAGCAATGACTGCAAATTCCTCACTGGAAGGAGTATCTGGCAGACTTGAAGAGGGTGCAGACAAGGAAGACTTGTTTTTAGTGGTAACAGAGGAAAGAAGCAGTCAAGATAGCTAGGGCATGTATTGACAATGTGTTGAACCAAGTGAAGAAGAGGGCCCAGTTAAGTAGAGGACAGGCTTTCTTAAAACAGAGGTGAGATTGAGAGTCAGTGTAGAATATGGCAGGGCCATAGCTAGTGCAGAATACACTGAAAAAGACTTTTTCCCAGCAGTTGGCAAAAGAGGTGTCAAGGGAAAAAAATAGTAGCTGGAAAGGAGGTGGAGAACTTGGTGCCTAAGAAGTTTTGTGAGTTCTTGGATGTCTTTGACAAGTCTAGATCTGAAAAGCTGCTAGTGCACTACATACATGACTTAGGCATTGATTTTATTGATGGCACCAATGTCCCACCTTTAGGAAAGCTGTATCAGCTGGTATTCATGCAACTGCAGGCCTTTGCATGAGTCCATCAACCAAGACTTAGCAAAGGGGTATATCTGCTTCTTAAGTGCTTTTTGTAGTACACCAGTTTTTTTTTGTAAAAAAGAGGAATGGTTTTTTGCAGCTTGTACAAGCTTTGAATGTGGTCACGTGCCTTAATGTCTACCCTATTTTCTTCACTACAGAGTTGTTGCCTAAATGAGGGCAGCAAAAGTGTTCACCACACTTAACATGAGGTGGGGTTACTACAATGTCCATAGTCAGGAGGGGAACAAGTGAAAAACATCTTTCTGCATATATTATGGGCAATTCAAGTTTTTGATAATGCAATTTGAGCTGCACAATGCCCCTGCTGTGTTTTAGCAAATGGTAAACAACCTGTTTTATAATGTGGTGGTATCAGAGGACGTTCCTTTTCACTTATATTTCCTTGCCTCAATCACTCTTCTTTGAATTACTTAGTCTGATGCCAGACTCCCTCAAATGTCAAGTTGGGCTGGATTTCAAAAGAGGGGAAAATCCTATGATCTAGCCATCATTTTTCCCCTCTTTTCAGACTCAGCTGCACATGTGATCTAGGCATGTGACCTGGACATGTGACCTGGACATGTGATTTAGGTATCATGTGACTTACCTTTATTTTCTTCAACACCTGGCATGGCAAATCTTTAAACTTGTTCTCTTTGGATTCCCCTCTGCCAAGTGTGTAACTTATTTATCTATACATATATTAATATACTTTGGATTCCCCTCTGCCAGTTGTGTGATTAGCCACAATCTCCAGAGGTCATCCTTACATCTATGTTGTCCTCTACCTCAATAATATCATTATTTTCTTGGAAGGCCTAGCTCAGCATGATGACTATGTTCATGAGGTTTTGCAACATCTGCATGAGGCTGACCTATTTTTGAAGTTAGAGAAGTGCAAGTTTTGTACAATAGAAGTTGATTATCTGGGTATAAAGATTTTTCCAGGCCACATTGGTATAGATCTGGTAAAAGTGAGCAGGGTTACAGAGTGGCCAACTCCCTGCAATATGCACTATAAAAACCAGTGCTTGAGTTTTTGCAACTTTTACCATTGTTTTGTTGAGGACTATGCTGAGATCACATGGCTGCTGGAGTGTTCGAAGAAGAAGAACTGTGTATAAAGGTGAGTTGGAGCAGTTGGTGTTTGACAGGTTGAAAGAAGCATTTGTAGCAGCCCTGGTTTTAATGATTCTGGATATGAATGGAGACAAATGCATCAGACTTTGCAGTTAGCACAATTCTTTTGCAGAAGGTAGAAGGAGGCAAGTGGAGACTGGTGGAATTCTTTTTCAAGGCAATGCAACTTGCAGAGTGGAATTACAATGTTCATAACAAAGAACTCCTATTAGTGGTGCATGCTTTTAAAGTGGGGTGACTCTACCTAGTAAGCAACCCACATCTAGTAAATGTGTTCTCAACTACAAAAACTTGGAACTCTTCATGTTTGCTTAGAATCTTACCTGTTAGCAGGTGAGGTAGAGCATTTTCCTAAATTGCTTTGTCTTCAAGATTTACCACTGACCAGAGTAGTTGAGTGCAGGGACAGCTAGCCTATCACAGCATCCTGATCACAAATTGAGGAGCCCTGGTAACATTGACAGCAGATTCTGCTAGAAGAGAGATTAGAGGAGCAGAGAATAGCACATAGAGCAGTAGTAGTGGCAGTAGGATAGTGTAGCAAATTGAAAGTAGTAGCAAGAGTGGTAGCAGCACAACAGGTGTTGGCAGATGAGGACATCTTAGAGAAAATTTGTCTAGCATCAAAAAAGGACTCCAAGCTTGCACCTCTGTGGAGTTGGAGGTGGCACCAGCACTGATACAATTGCAGCTGAAGGAGTTTGTGGTAGAGGAGGGGCTGGTGCATTTCCATGAGTTGATTTACATGGACTAATAGTTTAAAACTCTGATTTGTGGTTTTTTTCCATTGATTGTTCTTTCATTTGTTATTGCACCTGCTCAGCCTTACTTAGTGAATGTACACACCTGCTTCTCCAATTTTCACTCACTCACTTTTGTCATAAAAATTCATATTGTACCCATATCTCTCTTTCAATGGACATTATCTTGTTTACTCATGCATGATCTATTTATATTTCTCCACCATCCAATAACTAGCATATTTCTGACAATGTAGTTTTTGCAGGTGTCAAAAGGTTTGGAATGTGCTTGGTGCTACATATTGGCTGCAAAACATAAGCAAGGTCTTTTCCAACTCTTCCTCTGCTTCTTTATTAAATGACTCTGTTGAACACTCAGATTTTAGCGGTTGGTGTGATCTCATAGCCTCTACTTGTCTGTGGGCTCCTCATGCATTTGATGAAGAAACAAGTAAACTAGGATGAAACAGATGTTCTCTTTTATCACTATCAATGTATTTGTGCAAGAGGTTGCCTCTCTGGAAATATCTATTTGTTCTTTACACATACCTTCACTGATTCTAATCTTTATATTTGTAGCAGTTTGGTTTTCCACTATGGAAATGACTAGCAGTTATGAGAGCCTAGTCTACTCTGCATAAGGGTTACAAAGAGTAACATTGTTTGTTCTAATAGAACAGGATAGTCCAACTGATTTGTCCAATTCTGACATGTTCTATTTTAGGCAAAACATTACACCTAAGCATTGAAATTGTAACAAAAATGAATTGCAAAATAGTAATATCTGAACTGATAGCTAAGGAGCAAAGAACAAGCAGAAAATCAGTCATGGAGGAGAAAGACATTGCAGCCAAGAAGGTGGATAATGTAGAGTTAAGGAAGGATACAAGTTTATATATATGACAAAGAAAATTGCAGAAGAAAAATAAAGGGGCATAGTATGAGGTAAAAGAAAACCAGCTTGCCAATAAACAAGCTTTGACATGACATTGTCAGCAATATAAAAGAATTACATGGAACAAACAAACAAACCTTTATAGTAACCTGATAACAAAGCACATGTCTGCACCAACTAGCTAAGAGATAAGCAAGCACTGAAAAAGCAGGATAAGTTGATAAAGAGATGGAGTGTGGAGATGGAGAGCAGGATGTTGACAATAATAAGGGTGTCCAATCAGACACCCTGCAGAGACCTCAGTTGAAATGATTGGACAGTCTCAGGTATACCTGCAATTGAAAAAGGTCCACGTATAAGGCCAATTGTCAATGCTGGGTACACTGACTGTTGAAGTTGAATATGATGAAAATAATATCAAAAAATGAGGTGACATACTGAGATGGAAAAATACATATTGCCAACAGTGTAAAAGGCAATGAGGGAAGCAGGATTTTCCAGACTGCCCTCAAAGCTAAGCACAATATACAGAAGCTGAAAAATCAATTATTATGATTCATTTCTTGCATAGATAGCTTACTCTCCAAAACACACCTGGAGGACAGCATAGAATAGAAAGCCCCTATATCTGCCAAGAGATATAGAATATGCCATAATGAGAATAACTGGCAATGTTGTCTATCAATTCTTTGTAAAATTTTCAAATGTGACCTTTCATTGCAGAAATCCATATGGTAATCAGCAAAATGTTCAATGAACAAACAAAAGCATACCATAATGTCCAACTAATAAAGGATGTTGCAACAAAGTTGGTTAATAAAGACAGAATAGTATTTGTAACATTTAGGATTTCAAGAGCTGTAGATGCTGCTGACACAAAATTAGGCTTTGACAGAAAGAACATTGTGAAAGCTTAATAAATATAAGCATGTACACAATATTGATTATTTATGTCACACACCCAGGGTACAGATACACAGTACTATTGAAAGACACTGTGCCCAACGTCGTCTTTGGAAAATAACCCATGCACGCCATATGATGAAGGCATCATTCATGACAGGCTAGGAAAGTAAGATAAGCTCCAGAATGTTAAATTTTGTTTCAATTTAATTCAGAAAACCCACAGGGATCAAGGCAAACCATCCTCTGGCTACATCCCATTTTTGAAGAGTAGCATTAACGCGATCAACACGTTGAGAAAGAGGTATCTTGTTATCATAGAAAATTGAATATTCAACAATCACAGAGCCAATGTTTACTAGCCATTATGCAATAAATGCAGCAATACCCAACCATATGACTGTTAGTTCACATTTGGAGCGCCAAGTTTGGGTTGGATGCCTGATAAACATAGTAAATGACGTTGCATGTGCTCTTTTCAAAAACTATATCTTACTGGCAGGCAACAACGAGCACGATTGGTATCAGTAAACCTGAGTCAAAGTCAATATTTAGTGTTAACAATAAGAGAGAGGCTGACCACAGAAAAAAACTGCAACTGTAATAGAACAACCCAGTCAAATATTATGGACCATCCAGCACCTTGGATGATTTGCCGTTCTTCAGGAGTCATAATTAGCGCAGATGCTACGTAACGAGACACTGCTTGCGGTGATAGAGGCGATAACTTTAGCTGACGCCCCACGGCGAGTTTTATATATAAAGCCAACTTGATCAATAGATTTGAAGGGCAAAACATGAAACCCAGATCCTTCCGGTCGCGATGGGAATGGTGTGCAAGCAACGACACCCATCATAGTCCATCGACAACACACCGTAACATATCTAGACTGGATTCAATTGAGTTGGAGAAGTCTTGAGACTAGACATTCAAAATTTCCATCAGTTCTATTCGGTTGAGGTGATTTTCATCCCTGATACATATTAATCATCCCTTCTTCTACGTAACCTTATATATAGATGGGCAACGTCGGGTTCAATCCCCTCCACTCAGGTCCAGTAACAAAGTCCTTCTCATCGATCAGGAAATCCTGCGGCACACAACACATAAGTGAAGGTAACAATCAATCACAACGAAACAAACATACCAAGGGACACTCTACAAGTGCACCTCGCACACCCGCGAGGCGGTCTTTGACGCGCTGAAGATCTACACCAGGGACGACGTGACCAGTCTTCACCTTCGGCACATAGTTCTAAATCGAGAACAAAACATCACGACACATCAATCTCGGACGCAATTATGACGATCAAGAAGGCGTACATCATAAGCAGCCCAAGTCCTCACAAGGTTCGTCGGGACGGGGCGGAAGATTTCTGTGAATATCTTCCTATTCTCAATCGCCGTCTTCTGGAACAGAAGGACCGTATTGTCGTCGAGCGGATCCGCAACGAGCGCGTCCTGCTCGTGACACGTTTCGTCCTCGTTGCGACACGGCGCCGGGCGCATAAAGGAAGTCACGCGTTCTTCACCGGTCGTCACCGTCTGTGGCGAGATAAGGCCGAGGTGCTCTGGATAAGGTCGTGGGGTTGAGTGACGCCGTCAAAAGATGGGGATAACACATGACATACCTCTGAAGAGCTTACGACGCAAAGTCGCGGCGAAGCGCCCGGCACGATAAGGCTGGCCGTCCATGAACGAATCGATCTTCTCGTTGTCCTCTACAACCAAGCAGATCTCCGAGTCTCCGTCTCCCTATCCTGCCGTGAACACTAGAGTTCAGAAGTTCTATGATAGGCCTTACCTTCTGGCTACGATCATTGATATTTGCCGAACCCATCTGAAACGAGAGATCAACTGGTGTGAGCACAAAAAAGATTAATGCACATACAATGACTTTGTCATCATCAACAATCATGACCTTTGAGTGAATATACAACAGCTCCGACACGTAACTGCCCAACAAAATCGATGATCAGTCCCTTGATATATTAATAAAGAAAGAAGCCACATACGCATTCAACTCCTCCTCTTCCGTCCCAAACCACTTCTCATCAACCAATTCCGTCCTATCGCACAGCATATGCTGAGCAACAGTATCCGACACCTCCTGATCTCCTCTCAGACCCTCCGCGCCGCTCTCAAATCTCCTCACAATCTCCCTCGCCTCCTCAGACGACTGCGGAATCGCCACAGTCTCCGTTCGAACAGGTGTCTTCTCGGATTGCACGATCGCCTCGGTCGTAGCCTCCGGTAAAGCAAAAGTCACTTCCTTCTGGTTGGTCGCGGGGTCTTGCCCGATCCACTGGCGCGCAAGCGCGACTTGCGCCTCGTGGAACTTGACGCCGGAGTTTTCTTCCATCTTCGAAATGAAAGAATCTACACGGACGGTAAAATCAGTGTCGTGTCAAAGTCGCCAGTGACGAAGGAATATCTCACCCCAAGGAGCGTTGATCCTATCATACGCCCGAAGATGGTAGAAGCGAATATAGTCCAACCTGTTTCATATGTATGTATGTCAGTATCAAGGCACCGTTGAGTGATGATGGCTCACGGTTCGATACCCTTCTCCCTGAGCTTCTCATAGATGCTCCCTCCACCGCGATTGATTGATCTGTACTGAGCCGCCATGATCGTCTTGAGTGACCCCTCGTTCTTCACATCACCCGCGAATCCGGGCAGTTCAGGAATGCAGACGATGACCTTGATGTGAATTCATGCATCAGCACAAGACATAAAGGCATTGGCGCCGCGGCACTGCATGGTGACGAACCTTAAATTTGGCGCCTTCGTTAAAGGCACGGATAATTCTGTCAACAAGGGCGCCCGCGATACGATTAACGACTTGATCGCCGTCCTGAGTGGCCGAGACACTTGTTATGGAAGCCGTCACATTAGAAGTCTGGCCAAGCATGATTCACGGGAGCTTACAAGAACTGGTTCTCTGAAGGGCAGTCAATACTGCCTCCGGTGGATTCTGATGAAAAATCACTTACCAATATAGATAAAGTGCTTAGACTGCATGATCAAATCAATATCTTCATATCATATATGTCAGAGCATGAAATACCGCAAGTGTAGCGAGGCACTCACAAGCATTCTGGATACTATGCTCCGTCAAAACCCCATGCGACCAATCCGACACGCTCCTCACGACCTGGACTTGACAGGTCCCGGGCTGAGGAATGGGATATGCGTCGTCTTCCTCGCGCGACCTGCCGGAAAAGTTCCTGTTCCAGCGCTGGTGATACCGATGTCCGATCTCGCGCCACTTCTGGAGGTGTGGGTGGCCTGGGGGAAGGACGTTGTTAGTGTTTGTGAGAGTGTTAGACAGAAATGTATAGCTCACGAGCAACGGCTTCGTTGGGCGCAGATTCGACGTCGTGAGGGAGACTAAGCCAGGTGAAGCGTCTAAAGAAGGTTATTTGCTCAATAAAACGCGTGAAGGTGGGTTATGCAGCTTACTCGTCATCTCGATACTAAATAAGGACATGAGAAAGTTGGATGTACGCGACGGAAACGAGGTATACCTTGCGCTTCTTGACCTCATTCCAACGCTCGACGAAATGCTGAACGATGTCTAAAACTACGGGTCCAAGGAGCGTCATATGAACCTAGATTAATTTGATATCAGTATCCCGAAAGTTGAAGAGAGCGGACGTACATCATGCCAGGGCATCCTCGCCGTCTCCATGATCGACAAAGTATTACTCGCGTAATTATACACCTCCTTAAAGTCCATGACGCGGGCATTGTTATAATCTTGTCCGGGGAACAAGGTGCGCGCAAAATCAGTTGGGTGGACGTCCGCAAGAGGATGCGTATGCGTGTCCCAACGGCCGAAGCACAAGTCGAGGCCACCAATGGCAGCAAAGTGGTTATCGACGACGACGACCTGAAAAAGTTGACACGTAAGCCAGTGAGCCAGACAAAAAAGAAAAGGGGTCAGACCTTCTCGTGGTGTGACCAAAATTCGACGCTGTCCTTGGCACCGATGTGATCGGGATGTCGCATGCAAGTAATGTTTGGGTGGAGTTTATCCAAAGTGTTCTGTTCTCTTAAGTTAAAAGTTGGTTTAATTGTTTGAGCAATGAAAGACCTTGGTGTGTTTAGAGCTCATCGCCATGGTTTGCGTAACCTACAAAGAACGATGAGAGACTCGGTTTCATAACTGCGGACGCGGATGTACCTCTTTGTAGACGATGACGTGAATCTTGACACCCTGTTCAGCCTTGCGCTTCAGGACTCGGTCGAGACGCCATTCTGGATGATACGCGGGAGGGCGACGAAGGTACAACTCAGGGGTAAGCCACCAGTCCTACCCAGAGTGGATGAGAATTACGAGACAAAGTGAACCTAATACGTACGAGAATGAAAATAGCCTCTTTAGCGTTCTCCAACATCTCAGACAGAGCCCACATGTAGTCGTGCCCGTCGATATGCCTAGATTGTTCGTTATTTTGCACGTAATCTCAGAGTTATGCGTACCATTTCACGTCGTTGCCTCCTCTCTCTCCCGCGAAACTGTCGAAGCGGTGACCTGCCCTGATCTGAGCCCTCACTTCGTCCTGCGCTATCTCTTCGGGTTCGTCGTGGCGCCCTGCAAATGATGATCATTCCCGCTGCATCAATGATCACACCTCGTACGCACGATTTGGATTCCATCTGCCTGTCAGGTGTCAGACTCGATGGCCGTGAGAGATGCAGAAGTACACACCGATGACTTCAGCTCGCGCATGCTTGAGGCCCTTGCTTACTTTCGACTCGAGTCCCTTGAAGAAGGCCATGGTGGTGCAAAGCAAGGGGCGAGCAAACTGGGCCAAGCAAACGCACCCCTGAGACAAATTGTTTCGCGATTTGTTGATAAACTCAATGACGCCATCGACGCGTCCAGCGACGCGTGCATACATAAGCCAGCGCGCGTTCGTCCCTCCTTCCTAACAACCACCACCATGGCCTCCCTGGAGGAGTTCCTCTTCATGACCGATGCCATCCTCCCGTATCTCGAACGCCCCCCGCCTCTCAGCCACACCGAGCAGCATGCCTACCTCGTCGCCAGCCTCGAGTTCGCATACACTGCCGTCGAACTCGTCGAGGCCCAGCTCGAGCGCAGTCTCCGTGCCGCCCAGGACGGCCTTGCGGCTGCGCTGACGGAAGGGGAGATATTGGAGATGGAGAAGCTTCTTGTCGCCGAGCAGAAGAAGATGGACGATATGAAGGCAGACTGTCGCATACGTACGCAGCGCATTGTCGAGTCTAAGCATCGCAAGAGTACGTACTCTCGCCTGATGTCTCCTTGTAGTTAAATTGGGTTCCAGAGTCGCTCATGTCTCCGTCAAAATCTCCAACAAAGTGCGAAAAATCCAAGCCGAAAAGAAGGATGAGCCTGAGCCTGCTGGGATGATAATGCACTTTTGCACTCGTTTCTGGGACTACTTAATGTTGTCTTGTGACTGTAGATTAAGTAGCCATGTCGTACTTGTAAAAACAGCTCTTTGTCGATTCGAGTCATTTGATTATTGGAACCCACAATAAGGATGCACGACTAAATGCGTTGCATAAACCAATCCTAAAAAAACCGCGCTATGTCCCATTCAAATGCATCTTCCTACCACCCATACCCATAATCACGATCATTATCCCACCCATACCCACTACGATACCGACGACCGCCCTTCAACCCCCACCTATCCCCTCCCCACCTATCCCTACGATACCCATACCCCCGATCCCTACCGCCCCACCTCTTGCGACCATAATACCGATCATCGTCCCAATCATCACTCCACCACCAGCCATCGCGGCGATACCGCTGACGCCAAGACTCCTCATGCGGGACAGAGTGCACGCGGTGCGGGGGGTTCCATGCGGGCTTGGAACTAAGATACGAAGCGGCCTGCAGCTGCTCGGCCGGGTGTGCGTTGTGCTCGGTTGAGCGCTGCGTAAGTAAGGGAGTTGGCATCTCGCACAACACACACGAGAGGAAGAAAGTGAAGCTGACCTCGCTCAAGTTGTCCGAAGCGGGGGCACCAAGAGAAGGGGCTGCGAACGCCGCTTGGAGTGTGATAGCGGTTCCTAGTACTGCGAAGATGTTGAATTGCATTATGTTTGAAATGAGTGCTCTGACGAGATAATTGTAGTGAAACGATGCAGGCCAGCCCTCATCCGGGTGGGTATTTATGCAACTCTCACCAGTAGAGGGGCTAAGTGCAAGCGCCACATTGATCATTTAGGAGAACATAGCCTTTTCGGAGAGATGAGGCGTAGCTGAGGCGACCCACTTTCAGTAAAGGAAAAAAGGGGGGGGGCGCGAATGTCATTACGATGACATGAGATGGATAACGGCACTCTATGTGTTGCTCGCGCTCCTTGGTTGTATGCAAGACTGGCCCCAGAAGCCACAACAAAGGCCACTAGCTTGTTTCGTCTATGTCTGTGCATAGATTTTGCGAGATGCAGGCTTGTGAACAGCCATAGATTGCAAGAGTATGTCCAGATAAAGAGCTCAATGAAATGATAAAATCAGGAATGTGACAATCTGTGACACTAAGTCTTGCAAAACTTGCGTTAATTATTCTCACTGTTTGGGTATTGTTGTTCATAAATTGGTTTTTCCTAAATTAATCCTACTTTCGGTTGCAGAACAGGGCCTTACTGAGTTATGGTATACTCTGGTCTGTCAAGTTTGGTTTTGTTTACACCAGAGGTTGACCCACAGCTATGACTTCATCCACATCTCTATGTGAAAAAATCGACAAAGTGCGACGCTCTATCCATTGAGCCACATTAGCGTGTTGTAACATTTGCTATACAGTCACAGGTTAGCTTGAGCGCAATTTTACTAGGGATCCAACCCTTTTTTGTTTTTTTTTTGATACTTGTGCCTTGCTCAGTCCACGATGTGCTATGGACTTATCTTATTAACCCATCTCAGCCACCTCTCAATGTGGTGTGATCCATGAGGAACCATCAAACTCACTACTACATGTCTGTGAGCTTGTCCTCCTTGTTTTCCATTGCTGTATCTTGTAGATGTAGTATTGTACATTAGTTGGTTGGTATATTCATTTGTCTTGATTCTTACATTGCAATGAAAATCAAGTTTATATATAAATTAACAGGTCTAACTATATAATCTAGAATAAGCATAGTTATGTAAAGAAAAGTACAAAGTGTTCGAACAAGACCTAAACATCAAGATAATAATCAACATGAAGAAATCAATGGCAGGACATGTGTTTGAGGTGTCTGAACCAATGACAAAGGAGCATGGAACAGGCAGTGGAGAAACACAGAAAATCGGTCATGTGGGAAGACAGGGCAGCCAAAAAGATGGATGTTACAGTTAGAAATGAGTAAAATTGCAGAAGAAAAATTAGGGAGCATAGTGGAAGGTAAGATATTGATGTTGCAGAAAAAAGACTGCCTTGCAAATAACCAGGCTTTGACTTTGTCAGCTTGAATATGAAAGGATTATGGAAAAAAACCAACAAATCTTTATAGTGACCTAACAATAAAGCACCTGTCTACACCAAAAATGAACTAATAGATATGCAAGCACTGGAAAAGCAGAGCAAGTTGACAAAGAGAGAGTGTGGAGATGGAGAGCAGGACATTGACAATGTTTAGGGTGTCCAATCAAACACCCTGCACAGACCTCAATTGGAGTGATTGGACAGTTTCATGTAGACCTGCAATTGAAAATGGTCCATGGATAAGGCCAATTGTTAATGCTGGATACACTGACTGTTAAAAATGAACATAATGAAAATAATTTCTCAAGTTGATGTGACATACTGAGATGGAAATATACATATTGCCAATCATGTGAAAGACAATGGTTGAAGCAATATTATCCAGACTGGCTTCAAAGCCAAGCACAATATACAAAAGCTGAATATTCAATTATCATTACTTGCATAGATATATTATCTTCTAAAACACACCTGGAGAACAGCATAGAAAGCCCCTGCATCAGCCAAGAGATATAAGATATGCCACAATCGGAATGACTGGCGTTGTTGTCTATCAATATTTTTCTGTACAAATTTCACATGCAACCTGTCATTGCAGAAATCCATAGTAATCAGGCAAATATTGAAGAATAAACAAAAGCATACCATAATGTCCAACTAATGAAGAATGTTGCAACAGAGTTGGTCAAAAATGACAGAATGGTGTTGGTGGCACTTAAAATTGCAACAGCCTTTGCACTGGGAGAATCCTTCAACAAGAAATTTGGGTTTGACAGAAAGACAATTGTGAAAGCTTTAGAGATTATCAGCTTGAACACAATCATTATCATTTGTGTCACACACCAAGAGTACAGAGGCATAGTGTTACTGAAAGACGCTGTGCCCAACGTCGTTTTTCGAAGATAACCCATGCACGCCATATGATAAAGGCATCATTGATGACTGGCTAAGAAAGGTCAGCTCCATATTGTTTCATTTTGTCCAATCAACATAGAAAACCCACAGGGATTAAGCCAAACCATGAAAATGCCACATCCAATTTTCCAATAGTAGCATTAGAAGAAGTGATACGTTGAGAAAGAGGTATATTGTTCTCAAGGAAAATTGGATAAGCATCAATTGCAGATCCAATGTTTAGGAGAAAAGATACAGTCAATGCAACGATACCCAACCAGATGACCCCTAGTTTGCATCTAGAACGCCAACCTCTGGCATGATGCCTGATAAGCATAGTAGTTGAGGTTGCGGTTGCACTTCCTAAAACCTATCTTACTGGTAGGCAACAACAAGCGCAATTGGTATTAGTAAACCTGAGTAAAAGTCAATATTTGGTGTTAGCAATAAGAGAGAGGTTGACCATAGAAAAAAGCAAATGTTGACAGATTGACAAGCCAGGATATGAGCAAAGTTTGTCCAACAGATTGAATGATTTGCCGTTCTGCGAGAGTCATGATTAGTGCAAATACTGCGTGACAAAACCCTGCGAGGAGGTGATAGAGGACAGACACAAGGATGATTTTAGATGTCGCCCCATGGCGAGTTTGATATATATCAAAGCCAAATTGATCGACAGATTTCAAGGGTCAAACATCAAACCCAAGCCCTCTTGGTCGCGATGAGAGTGCTGTGCAAGCAATGCATCATGGTCCATCAACACAGACTGATTCAATTGAGTTTGAGAGGGCATGAGACTAGACGTGCAAAATTTCATCAGTTCTATTCGGTTTGAGAGGCAAGTTTCATCATTTAAATATATTAACCTATCCAATCGGACAACTACGTAATCTTACCCAGATATAGATAGGCAAAGTCGGGTTCAAAATCCTGCAGTGCACAATTCGTAACGATCGGTTGTTACCTTCACTTATGAATCAAACACACCAAGGGCCACTCTAAAAGCGCACCGCGCACACCCGCAAGGCAGTCTTTGACACGCTGGAGGTCCACACCCAGAACACCGTGACTAGTCTTCACCTTTACATTGAGAACAAACACTAATTTCGGACACAATTAAATCAAAAGACAATCAAGAAGGCGTACATCATAAGCAGCCCAAGTCCTTGCAAGATTCATTAAGACAGGACAGAAGATCTCTGGGAAGATCTTCCTATTCTCAATCGCCGTTTTCCGGAACAAAAGGACAATGCTGTTGTTGAACAGATCCGCGACGAGTGCATCCCTGCTTGTCACCCGTCTCATCCTCATTGCAAAACGGCGCCGGGCGCATGAAGGAAGTCATGTATTCTTCACTGTTTGGGACCGTCTGTGGCGGAATAAGGCCAAGGTGCTCTGGAAGGACGTGCAGTTAAGTCGCACTGCCAAAGATAGGGTTAACACATAACATACCTCGGAAGAGTTTACGACGCAAAGTGGTGGTGAAGCGCGCGGCACAATGATAAGGCTAGCCATTCATGAACCTATCGATCTTCTCGTTATTCTCTACAACCGAGCAGATCTCCGAATCTCCTATCCTGCTGTGAACACTAGAGATCAGTAGTTGATTGATAGGACTTACCTTCTGGCTAAGGTTATTGTTATTTGCGGATTCTGAAACAAGAGATTAACTCGTGTTGGCATAAAGTAGACCAATGCACATACAATGACTTGGTCATCATCAACAATCATGACCGTGTGAGTGAAATACAGCAGCTCTGGCACGAATCTTTATCACAAAATCAGTGATCAGCCCTTTGATAGATAAAGAAGACATCAGATATGTGTTCAACTCCTCCTCTTCTGTCCTAAACCACATCTCATTAGCCAACTTCGTCCTATCACAAAGCATATGCTGTGCAACTGTATCTGAATTCGATACTTCCTGATCCTCTCTCAAATCATTCATGCCTTTCTCAAACCTCTTCATGATCTCCCTCACTATGCCAGACAACTGCGGAATTGCCATAGTTTCTGATCTAAAAGGTATTTTCTCAGATTGCACAATCACCTCAGTTGTAGCCTCTCTAAATGTGTAGTGCACGTGTGACATTGTCACCCATTGGCTAGTTCTCATACTTCACTACTGGGGCCAGAAAGTGTTTTCTTTGGCAAAAGTGTCAAAGAAAGCTGTCATACCATTTCCAATGTACTAATTTCACAAAGAAAAAGTCTTTAAACAAAGGAATGTGCCTTTGAAATTGGCATATTGGAAATGGTATAACAGCTTTCTTTTACACTTTTAACAAAAAAAAAAAAACACTTTTTGGTCCCAGCAGTGCTTTAGCTACTGAGTATATCATAGTTGTTCTGCCTCTTCCTGAGGTATAAGAGAACCCTGTATTGTAGTATAGAGGGAGGTTTTGCAATCTTAGAACTTACACCAGTTCTATCCTGCAAGACTTATTCTTCATGTGACTATACTCTGCCACCTTTGGTAGAGTGCTGTTACATATTTTGAACTTCTAAAAGTCCTACCACTAAAGCTACATGTGTCAAGGGATGAGTTCTTAGACCATCCACTCTAGCCTTGCTTAGTCTGTGTTGATGTTGGCACTCCTATCTAGCCACTATCCAGACTGCTCTAGCCCTATCCAGCTCCCTCCCTATCTTAGCATCATCATCTGACAGATCAGCTGGTCTTTGAACCCACTCTACTTGTCAGCAGGCCTTTATGCCATTGGCTGGCTTACTCATGCTGATTATTGCTTATTTATTAGTGCTTAGTACATACTAGCCCTATTAGTCAATATGTCATAGTCAAAGTATGTCTGATGTAGTATATAAGTAGGACTAGGAGATGAACCATCCTCAGTCCTAGCAATAGCATTGCTTCTGGGTCTACACACTAGCTTGACTGTAAGCTCCTCAGTGACAACTTTGTCCTTTGCCCTTTCCCTCCTGCTCTGCCTCTTGCCAGCAGCCTATCCTCTTGCCTGCTAGCTGATTGCTGCTGTGCCTGCATGACGCTCACTTCTAAATCCTAAACCTTACATCTCTCTGTCCTAGAGGCTCTCTAAAATCAACTCCTACACTATGGGATCTGTCTCCTTGCAATGGCTACCAATGCAGTCTACCCCCATATTTTCCCCTGGGTGGAGCCTTGCATTTGGGGGGGTTTGGGAGCAAAGCCCCCAACAAGATACTAGGCCTGTGCCAAAGGCACTGGTTATAGCTCATCTATATAGAATGTGACAACCTCTGAAAACTTCGCTTATTGGTCAGCTTTTTTATATCATATATGCAAGGCCTTAACTGAATGAAGTGAGGTTGAGGGTAGAATCAAGCCTTGTGCTTTGACATGCAAGGCTTTAACTAAACAAAGTAATTCTATTCCACAAGCTGCCTTTATATACTATATTGGTGGCTGTGCTATTACTAATACTGTTTGACTAATTGGGCTCTGGTATATAACAGAAAATAACTAACAATAGTTAATGCTGAATAAGGTCTATGCATATAACTCATCAAAGCTGACTACTGAAAGACAGAAGAAGATAGAATGGAGCAAGCAGTCATTCAGTTATACAGAAGTGCTAAGAGTGGGCATGTTGAGGATTGACTTGTACAGAGTGCCAGTGTGCTCATCAAGCTACATTATCTTTACCTTTTTCGGTATAAACTAGCCACCATATACTGAGTAGCAATCAACACTGGCAATCAAACCTTGTTATTTTATCCTAGATAGATGTATGATATACAAAGCCACCCTTACTCGACCACATATTATTGAAGTGACTGAGAGTGAGCAAACTCCTATTTTATTCACTTTACTTACAACTAAACAATCTCCTGTAGACTTCCATATTTCTCTACAAGTATTAATATACTCAGTCGACCACATATTATTGGAGTGACTGAGGACTTCCGTATTTTTCTACAAGTTATCAGTCCTGTTAGCACTTCAATTACATTGAGCCTTAGCTCTGTTTTTTTTGTTAACTCATTACAAACTCACACACATTTTTTTACATTCAACTAAATATCTACAACTGAGATGATATCCACAAACTCATCTAACTCTCCAAACTTCTCTGAAGATACACACTTCAATAGCACAAATTATAAACCAAGTCATGATTGCAGCAAGAGCTCATAGAGCCTGAGAATACCTCAACTACACTATTAAAAAGCTGAAAATCAGACCTGACACAAAACTGACAGACAAAAAACACACTGAATAGTCCTCAAGATTCCCCTCTATAGCAGAGTAGGAGAGAGGAGATGCATGGGCACTCAGACTCATTGTATACAACACCAAAAACTCTGTCAGACTGGGAATAAAAATGAACGATACAGCAGCAAATGCATGGAAAGCACTGACAAAAAACTATGGTGTTTCTCAGAGATTGCTGCCATGAATGCAGAAAAGAGGCTACAATCAACTGATTTTGTGGACAGGATGGACTTCTTGAAGCATGTCAGGAACCTCAAAGAAAAGTGGAGATCTGCAGTGGAAAGAGAAGCAAGAATAAATGACATGACCTTCCAGACAATTCTCATTGCCTCCCTATCCAAATCCTGGAATGCTGTAGTAGCAAGAGTATATGCTAAGACAGAGTCAAAGGGTGTAATCGCTGCACTCACCACCTACTGAGACCGACTTGTATCCCAAAAGCAACTTGTATACACAACAATCAACATCTGAATATGTGTTTATGATGGCTGGAGGACCAGTGTCGTGGAGTTTCAAATGTCAACAAACAGTTGCCCTCTCAACAACTGAGGCAGAGTACATGGCTATGACAAGGAGGTCTTAGCAAGCTTTGTAGATGCACAACTTTCTTGCAGAGATTGACCTTGAGCAACTGCTCCCCATGAGGATCTACATCAACAACACTTCATCCATAGCCTTGGCACAGTCCACTAAAGGCCATGCTTGAGTGAAACACATAGACATTAGGCACCACTATATATGCAAACAAGTATCCAAAGGCAACCTCAAAAGAATCCATATCCCATCTTCTAAAAACATAGCTGACCTCTGCACAAAACCTCTCCCATGCGCTGCAGACAACTACCTTGTTGGGTTAATGGGGTTGAAGAACATGGTCAATTGCACAAGTCAGGGGGAGTGTTGAGGAATAACTTATATGGAGTGCCAGTGTGCTCATCAAGCTACATTATCTTTACTTTTTTTAATAGAAACCAGCCACTACATACTGGGTGGCAATCAATACTGGCAATCAAACTTTAATTATTTTATCCTAGATAGACACATGATATGCAAAGCCATCCTCACTCGACTACATATTATTGGATTGACTGAGAGTGAGCAAACTCCTATTTTATTCACTTTACTTACAAGTAAACAATCTTCTATAGACTTCCATATTTCTCTACAGATATTAATATACTCAGTTGACCACATATTATTGGAGTGACTGAGGACTTCTGTATTTCTCTACAGAGCACATTGTTGGACCAAGCTTAGAATTATGTTGGACATAGTTTGAAGACTATTGCCCTCACACTGAGCTTGCTACAAGGAGTGGTTAATAGTGGAGTTGGCAGATGCGCAAGTTGCAATATAGAGTAAGTCTCATTTCTAGCTCTGACTCCAGTTACTAATTTTTCACAGAATAGGTGCAGAAGCACTGGCTGCTATTGGATGAGGCCTCATTGTTGTTTGTTCCTAAGTATTGTCTTGGGGCCATAGCTCTTTCAAGTAGTGAGAGTGGCTCTGGATGAGTACCTCATAGTGATATTTGACCTTGAGTTTGATGGAGAGTAGGCAATTGGGGCATTGATGAATTCAAAATTGAGCTAAGTGCTGTCTGGATAGGAACTTAATCTTTTGAGTAAGTGTTTTGCAAAATTTCCAAACAAGTCTCAATAACTTACTATAAAATTTGTGGCTTGTTGAATACAAACAAGCTCTCAACCATTAGTCATCAAAGAGAGTCAGCAAGAAACAACAAGATGAGGCAGCAAGAGAAAGAAAGTGCTTAGCTACACAGAGCTACTAAACTCTAGCTGTATGTGCTAGGCACAAAGGTACAGAGGAGAGGCACTAAGACATTGGCAATATAAGACTAGATGTGTCTGAATAACACTGTAGATGCTAAGAAATGAGGCACTAAGGGTCAAGCACCAAGTAGTGAAGATATGCTAAGACAATTTAGAGAATTTAAGTTGCTTAGAGATTTGAATTCTAGTGAGAAATAAATGAATGAATGAGCCATTTTATTTACTTCAAAACCTATTTTTGCATGATTGCACATGAGCTATAGCATCCTGAGTCCTACAGTATGGTAAAGGGTGGTAATTACAGACACTTCTGGTAGGTACTCTGGCCAGACACCTTTTCAAGTGTGCTAGTTACGCCTCATAGCTACTTTTACTACAATTTGATCCTAATCTGGGTTCATACTATCTTCCCACATATTAACTCCCCTACTCATCTGCCACTAACATGCCATTCCAATTTCTAAACTCTTTTACTGTCTGCAATGCTTGCCGTTGCTCAGTTAGTATAGAGCTGTAAATCAATTGCCACAGCTTGCAGCTTCCTCTAGCTGAACAGCCAGTGAGGGTCTTATGACAAACCCCCCCTGCATCCGGATGGTATCTTTTGGAGATCAATCCCGAGATTTGGAACCCGCAATAGAGTGGGCCAGCAAGGCCAGCAAGTGACAGACATACCGCACTATTTAGGCTAAGTACTTGATCAAACTTTTTGCCAAGCTGTGACCTCAACAGCTGTGCTGTTACCCATCCAATGGACTACACATTATGTCAGCAGCCTGATTGAACTATTGACACCTTCTTTTCCCATCCACCCATACTAGGACATGCTTGGTCCACAGGTTGGTCCCTCTCAATAGCCATATTTGATATTCCCTGAGGGCTTTCGAACCAAAGTTCTTCCAAATCTGTTATGATCTGCAGGACCAGATTCCTTCCAAATCTGCCCCATTAGGCAATCCTCTCTTTTTCTAATTAGACAAAAGTGCAGTAGTCACATTGCTTCATTAAGTCACATGCTGATTAGTCGCTCACTATAGCCTGCGCAACAAAGCCTCCCTAATCAGTCACATAGGAGTGGTGGCTTTCCAGCAGCATTGAAGAACCCATGTGGTATCTAAAGTGTTTTTTCACACAGGTGTAGTTTGAACCAAAGCTCTCCCCACTTGAGGATTATGTAATCCCCTCAGAAACATGATGGTGCCAGCTGAGCTATCATGCCCCAATTCTAGTGAGGATCGATGTGAGCAGAACTGTGTATGATTTTCTTGTGTCCTTTATTCTACTAATAAAAGTAAAGTATTTATATAAGATAAAAACAGCAAACTTGTCAAAGGTTGCCAAGAGTTCAGGCAATGCTTAGCAGCAATATATGAGAAAAAGGTAGGTAAGAGTCTATGAATTATGCCAAAAAAAGTAGAGAAATGAAAGATGTCCAGAAATAGAAGAGTCACTTGCCAACTATTAATCAAATATAACATCCACCTCAAAAAAATATCATCAAGAATATGTTGCTACAGAAATGCTAAGTGAGGCATTAGCAAGATTGAAAAAAATGATGTTTCCAAGCTGTCTATCAGTTAGCAAGCATGGCATAAATGATATGAGCTGTCAGTTTGAAAGCTGCTTCTATCATTCAATCAAATGACAATCTTGACATATCAAAGGATGGAAAAAGCTGTGAGTGTAGGAGGGCACCTGACAATTGTTGGGAGAGGCAGGCAGCAAAGCAGAATGTGCAGCAAGGCAGGATGGATCATGTGTTTCATTCCATGATCTAGTAGAATGTGTCAGTGACTATGTTCTGTCCTCCTTATTGTAGTAGTAGAGGAGACAGTAAAGACTGCAAATTTATACTGATGGTCAGTAGTGGCAAGGATTTCTAGAGTGACTTATATGACCTGAGCCAAATGAGAAGCTCATTAGCATTGTTCAGAGAAGGAGTCTAGATTATGCTTTTTGAAGAGTCCATGAATTATACCAAACACTGAAGAATGAGAGGTGTCTACATGGAGTCAAACAGAAGAACCAGGATACATAATAAAGTAGAGGCAAGTAGAAACAAGAGAGATCAGACAAAACAAAATGAGACAAGGTGAGACAGACAAGGTGAGACAATGTATAAAACAGAATAGAGCACAAAACACAAAACACAAAACACAAGACATAAGATGCAAATACAAATACTATACAATACTAGGGACCATGGTGGCTCAGCTGGCACTATTGTAGTCCTAAGTGGAGGCACATGCTTCTGCAAGGAGGGAGAGCTTTGGTTTGAACCCTGCTTGGGCAGAAAACACCTTAGACACTGTCCAAGTTCTTCAATGCCACTGGAAAGCCACCACCAACCTGGTCACATTGGTAGGCTTTGTAGGTCAGGCCATCTCCTGGAAACACCAATGTGAAGAGATCACTATATCGGGGCATAATGAAGCACTGTCACCATTACACTCTAGCCAATTAAGGAAATGAAACTGGTTGCTACATGGGCTTACTGGGAGATCTGGAGCTGTTGAGTAAAAAGCATTGAGCCAGGCAGAGCGGCTCCCACAGGTGGGGTCCAAAGTACTGGTAGATACTAGAGGGAGGTAAAGAGTTGCAAACCAATCAGAACAGTAGGGGTAGGCCTACCTATAAGTACCGTGATTAGAATTGGCAAGCAACACAGGAGAGCTGCTCAGCATAGCACTGGGACAAGTGATTTCTGGTTCACAAACTAGCTGGCATGCTAGAAACTTGAAAGGGGAGTGGGTTTGAGTGTGAGGAGAGGTCAGAAGGAAAAAGCTAGCCACTTAGGAACAATGGAAAGGTGAAGCTGAATGCAGTGCCAAATAGCAGTATGATGGGAAAAAACATTAACAGCAGATAACCTGGGGAATTAGTGATGAAGTAGTATAAACTCTAACAAAGTCAAACTGTAGTAAAGTGGCCACAGAGCATAATCGGCATTATAGTGAAAACAGATAGGCTAGAGAACTAATCAGAGTGTCTGTAATTAGTTGCTCCTAAGTATACTGTAGAGTAGAAGATATATGCTCCCATGTATACTGACCTTGAAATATAAGCCCTAACAGAACAAATACATATATATACACACACCAAACAATACTGGGGATCACTAGCAATATCAAGGCTATTGGACTCCATTGAGGTAGCTAGTTTAAATAGGCAAAGGCAGGGTAAAGTCTAGAGCTGAGTGGGCAAGCCCTGGGGCTCCTGGGCAGGCTTTGAAAGAGTTGCATGGTGGGGTAGGAGGGGTGCAGAGTGCAAGGAATATTGCTTCAAAATGTCATTTTTTTGTTGTAGCCTTCAATATTTTTGACTCTTATCTTCCATCCATCACAGATACAGGAGATAAATGGTGAAAAATATAAAAATAGCCCTCCAGCATCAGATATGCCCATGGATTTGAAGTACTTCTCATTTCATACACACTAAGACAAAGATTTAGATGACAGGCATTGTGAATTGTAACAAGTTTGCCCTTTGGTGATTAATAAGACTGTTTGACAATTTTCAAGGAAGTAACTTCTTGCCTAAATATCACAAATACTGCATGATGTATTGTGGATGCCTAATTAATTGGGCCTGCAAGCACATAAGATGTAATATAGTGATGGGGTGCAATAATCTAATTTTTGGCCCAAATTAGCCACAGGCAAACTTGGAAGAGGGCTTTAAGGGCAGCAATGGGGCAGGTTGAGCACCTGGGCACTGTAGCAATTGAGATGGTAACACCTTTTTTAAAGGGGTCTGTCTTAGATATGGGAAGTGTGAGGTGTGCATAGGTAGCATTGTCAAAGTTAGGAAGAAGTTAAATAGTACTGTGTGTGAGATTGAAGTTGGCATTAAACTTATCCCCTTTACCTATTGTGAACTCTCCACTGCAAAGAAGGCCAGAGTATGCCAAGCAGCAGCCTGCAGAAACAGCTGTATAGCCTAGAATGAAGGTTGGAGCTGAGCAAAGAGGATGAATAGAATAGAGAGGATGATGTGTTGTACAGTATGGCAGTCCCATTTTCTGTAGTAGCATGTGATGCCTCTGATGAGGCATTGGACTAAGGGAGACTTAACAGATGCATATAATAAGTTAACATCAATGTGAAGAGAATGTACTACAGATAAGTATGCTTTAATAGTTTTGGGCTGAATGTGGCCACCAAGGCTCACATCACAACTCATGAGAAAATTGCAGGCTCAAATGCTGAAAGGATGGAGCCATTGGTGTTATATAGATTGTTGAGCTAGATGTGCAGGATAAACTGGCACTAACTAGTTGAGTAGGTTTTTCTAGTGCTGGCAGCAAGTCCATGCCAAAAGTGAAATGCAACAGTTTGGGAATGGTGCCTGTTCTGCTAATACCATCAAGCTGGAGGCAATTTGAGCTTGGTTTCTTATTAAGCCAAGAAGCAAGTGCAAACATGCAAGAGAAGGAAAAACAAGAAGCAGCATCAGCTATGGCATTTTTAGAGGATAAAAGCTACTCAGAAGAAAAAGAGAAGTCTACATAGCAGGCTAATATGACTAGGTGGTAAACAAATTTTATTATAACTGCAAACCAAATTGACTTGTTTCAAATTGTATTGAAGATAGCATCATTGTCAACATGAAATATGATATGCTTCTCTTTAAAGAGGTTATCCCAGCAGAGGATGGTATAGACTATTGCAAACATCTCCTTCACTTGGATGTACTTGTAGTGGAGGCAGCAGGAGTAGCAAGCTGCAAACTATTTCATCTCAAAGTGACTACCTAGACTCTTAGCACTGCTCACATCTGTATAGATGTCAATTCTGCTGTGTGAAGAGAAGAGAAAACATAGTCCATTCTATGCAGAGCAATGGAGCTCCACCAAATGATGTCAAGTTAAGCTACCTTGGAAATGTGTTGTAAGGTAAACAGAGAGCAAGAGAAGGTAGCAGCAAAATTATAGAAGTTGCAAATGAAGACATGTGCAGCTAGAATCACTTGAGAGGCAATTTGGAAAAAGCCTATAAGCTTGTCAAGCTCATGGCATGTGGCATGGCAGTGGGAAATCTATGCAGACATGAGATCTTGCAGGTAGTCTAGCTTTACAAATGGAAGGCAGACTTCCATGGCTATCAAATCCAGCTCCAGCCTCAAAAAGTTGATTGTGGTGCTGAGATCCAGGATTTTTGCAGGCTAGAATGTAAGGCCTAAGTGTGTACCAAAGTCAAGTATCCATGACAATAATTTTGACACAAGTGTGAGAGATGTGAGCTGCAGAAATATTGTGAGAAAGTTGTTGAGATAGTGGCACACTCATGCTGAAATGTTTCATTGAAGGATCCAGTGCAGGGCGTCTGCAAAGAGGTTGAAGATATAAGGGGCTAAGCATGTAAAGGGATGCTTAACATCTGTAGAACTCCTTCTACAAAGCTAGCAAGCGCTGGTGGCAAGTAGGAGTTGAGCAGGTGCAAAGGCAGGCAAGAGTCAGACAAGAGACTAGCAGAGCTTAAGCAAGCAATTAGATGTTGCTAGAGAGCTTATAGTCGGTTCAGTGTGTAGGCCAGAAAAACACTGCTATTGTTCAGCCTGAGGGTATTCTACCCACAGGCTGCTTAAATATACTATATAGGTGGCTGTGCAGTTACTAATACTGCTTAACTAATAGGGCTCCAGTATGTAAAGGAGTATGACTAACAATAATTGATGCTGAGTAAGGTCCATGCATATGACTCATCAAGGCTGACTACTAGAAGACAGAAGAGGATAGGGTAGGCTGAGGGGTTACTCAAATGTGCTAAGAGTGGGTGCATCCTCAGACTAAGCTCAGAGTAGAGTTGGACATGGTTTGGAGACCAGTCCTCTAATAGAGTGTGCTCTAAAAGCAAAAACAATGTCATAATAAAAGCTGTCCAGCCATTTAAAACCCAGCAGTAGCCAGTCAGCATAATGGACCAGGATGTGGCAGAAGGTGGATTTGAGATCCAGCTTGAACATCTGGAACCCAGGCCCTGATGTGATGAGGTTGTCTATTGCATGTTCAACTATGTTGTATATGATAGTCACTTCTGTGTTGAGGATTGTGTATCAATGACAGAGGAACCTTCTAGATAAAAGGTGATTGATGCAGTGTATTTTTAATGATCATTTGCATGATAAAGCTCCAATAGGTGACACATAAAATATTTAAAATAGTGGTGCAGCAAATATACCATGCATGCAACTTGCATGGCAATGTCATTGGAAAGGTTTTTAATGATAGAGGAGTTTGAAAGTGCTCACTTGAGATTAGTGCAGCGCTAGCTTAACAATTAGTTGCTTGAAAAGCCAAGATTAGCACCAAACTGTATTATTTGAAACAGAGTAGATACAAAAAGGCTATTGGGGTATTCATATAAATAATAAAGCCATGCTGCTTTGTTCAGTGATGAGCTGATAGGCAGTAGGGATGAGGTGTTAGAAAGGGGAGCATTAGCTCAAGAATCAGTGTTTGAGCAGGGTGGAAGAATAGAGATATAAGCATCAAGAGGTACCAAATAAGAAAAACTGAGAGATGGATTGTTTTTGCTTGAGGCAAGGCCTGAATGAGCTAGGAGTGCAGAAGAGGTATGACTTGCTCTACCAAACACTCAATCCTTATGCTGGCTCTTTGTGTGGTCTATCTTTCTACAGGTTGAGCATGCATGCAGGTGGCTCTAGAGGCAGAGGGCAGTTGTACACTTGCCATCATTGAATTTGCAGCAGGAGATGCTCAAATTGGAAGGCATGCAGTTGGCAGACAAGACTTTGGGGTTTTTAGGCTGTATCAGCTTGCATAGACATGTTTTAACAATAGATCACTGTTGCATCTGCCCCAGTAGTAGTCCCTGCTTGCCATCTCTGCATATTAATAGTTGAAAAAGACAAAATAGTACATGAAGACCATGTGCTACTCATACCCTGTGACAAGCTTCAGAAGTTGCTTGGTATAAGCTCAAAAAGTCTCAGTAGCTGATATATCATTGATGTGGAATATAAGAATCCAAAACAATGTCTGGAGGGGAATGAGCACAGAGAAGGGGGTTTTGTGCTCCTTGGCCACTTAATGACTGATTTCAAACTGGTTTGTCATGCTATTGAAGGTGTAAGCTGTTTTCCTGTTGCAGTTTGTGAGATCAAGCTTGTGAAGATCTGCAGCTTTGAAATTGTGCATGATAATGGCCAAGAGCACTGCTGTATTAATATTAAAGAAGCAGATGTGTAGTGAGAAAGGAGCAGCAAAAGATGCACTATTGACTCTGGTTGCAGCAATCAGAGGCATAAATACACTGGTAGTCTGCATAGTTGTGGTAAGCAGCATCACAGAGGGCAAGAAGAATTGAGAGGGTAGGGGACTTGGACATGCATCCACCTTTTTCAGGAACTGAGTGAGAAGAGTCTAGAGCTGCACATGTGAGCTTCTAATTTCTGCAACTTTATCAGCTGAAAGAGCTGCAGGCTTAGAGAGTGCAGCAGGAGAAGGGGTCATGGTGCATGAGGATGAGCTAATAAAACAACCATTTAAGGCTCTGGGAGGCAGCAGTGTGTTTCTCATATACTAGCGAGCAGACTTAGAGAAAACCAAGATTAAAACAACAACACATAACATATTGTGGGTGCCTAATCAGTCAGATCTGCAAGCACAGTGTGAGACAATGATTAGAACAAGTAAATTAAAGAGAGAAATAGAAACTTACCTGCAAGCACAGTGTGAGATGATGAGGCTATTGCTACCATGCCTGCAGATATTTAAGTGTGATGAAGACAATAGGGACAAAGAAACATGAAAAAAATTGAGTGAAGTTGAGCCTTGAAGAAATAAGATGTAATATGATAACAGGGTGCAATGATCTAATCTTTAGCCTGAATTAACCACAGGCAAACTTCCTCATGCTTGCCCACCTCAACAAATACAGTTGGTTTCAGTGATAAAGGGGAACATCTGTCTGCTCACAATCTGCCTGTTCCTTCATTAGCCTGCTAACAAGTGGAGGCTATAGGATTGCATCAATCACAAATATCTAAATGTTCAACAGGATCAATTAATAGAAAAGAAGGGGAAGAGTATACTTTGAGCTTGAAAAAGACCTTGCTCATATTTTACAACCTACACATAGCAGCAAGCACATTCTGAACCTTCTGACACCTGAAAGCTCTGCATCATCAAAAATACTATAGTTATTGGATAGTGAATGGGAAGTTTAGTTTCAACAAATAATGCATGTACTCCATATGTGAAAATGTGTACCCATTATAGCACATACTTAGTTCAACTAGTTGAAAATTCAAAGTCAAATGTGCAAAGCTGCCAAAGTGAAGCTGACAAGAGAAAGTTGTAAAGATAGGTTTCAAGACAAAGTTGTCAAGAGGTCAAACTCAAGACTGAATCAATGAATTAAGGGCTCAGAAAACAAGTGCTGCATGTCATTGAAGTGAATGCTCAATCCAGCCATACTAAAGCATCCAACTCACCTTACCTATCATGCACAAGGCACAAGTTAACAACAACAACAACAACAAAGTAATGTCCATTGGAATTAAGGTATGAGTTCTATGTGGATTTTTATGACACAAGCAGGTGAGTTAAAATTGAGGAGCAATGGTAGGTATATACTAGGTCAGGCTGAGTGGGTGGAATGACAGAAGACAGAATGATCAATGCAAAGAGACTACAAATTAGAGTCCTAAACCATTGATGAAAGTTGTTAGTTGCATGGAACAAGGACAAGAAAACAGAATAACAAGAAGAGTTAAAACTTGCTGGAAACAAAGAGTCTATGAATTCAGAGTGTGGACATCATGTCATTGATTATATGTATAAAAAAAGAATAGGCAGTAAAAAGACAAGTAGAAAATTTGTTATGAAGGTGCAGCTAAGAGGGTGGATGACATTACAGTCAAGGAAGAGTGTAAGTTCATAAAACAAAGAAAATTGCAGAAGGAAAATGATGGGACATTATACATGGTGGGAGGTAATATGTTGCAGAAGAAGAATACACTGTAGAATGGCTTGCCAATAGCAAGGCTTTTATACTATAAGCTCAAATATGAAGAATTACAGAGAAGAGACAAACAAACCTTTTTAGTGACCCAACAAGGCACCTGCCTACAACAAAAGTCAACTAATATATATGCAAGCAAAGAAGGGAGAACAAATTGCCAAAGAGAAAGAGTTGAGAAATAAACAGCAGGACATTGACAATATGTTTAAAGTGTTCAGACACCCTGCACAGACCTCAATTGAAATGATTGGACAGTCTCATATATACCTGCAATTGAAAAAGGTCCACGAATAAGAGCAATTGTCAATGCTGGATACACTGCCTGCTGATGATGAACATAATGAAAATGATATCAGATGAGACATACTGAGATGAAAAGTGACATATTGGCAACAAAGGACAAGGCGATTACTGAAGCAGAATCATTGATTCTGTATTCAAAGCTTAGCAGAATATACAGAAGCTGAATATTCAACTATTATTTCTTGTATAGATAGATTATCCTCCAGAACACACCTGGAGAATGGCATAGAAAGCCCCTGCATCTGCCAAGAGATATAAGATGCGCCACAACTTGAATGACTGGCGCTGTTCTTTATCAATGTTTTTCTGTAGAAATTTCACATGCAACCTGCCATTGCAGAAATCCATAGTGATCAGAAGAATATCAAAGAAATGAACAAGAGCATACCATAATGTCCAGCTAATAAAGGATGTTGCAACAGAGTTGGTCAATAATGACAGAATGGTAAGTGTGGCATCTATAAGTCCAGCAGCATTACTGGGAGAATTTATCAATAAGATAGCAGGGTTTATCATGAAGATGATTGTAAAGGCTTTTTAAATTATCAGCTTATACACAATATTTATCATGTGTCACACACCAAGGGTACAGAGGCATAGTATTATTGAAAGACACTGTGCCCAACGTCGTCTTTGAAAGATAACCCATGCACGCCATATGATGAAGGCATCATTGATGACTGGCTAAGAAAAGTCAGCTTCAGTTTGTTGAATTTTGTTCTAATTCAATGTAGAAAACCCACAGTAATCAAAGCAAGGTAGGAAGTTGCTGCACCTATTTTTTCGCGAGTGTAGAAAGAAGAATCAACACGTTGAGAAAAAGGTGTATTGTTGTCAAGGAAGATTGGATAAGCATAAATTGCAGTCCCAATTGTTAGGAGAAAGAGTGCAGTAAATGCAACAATCCCAAAACAAATGACTGCTAGTTCACATCTGGAGTGCCAAGCTTGGGCTGGATGCCTGATAAACATAGTAAATGAGGTTGCAAGTGCTCTTCTCAAAACCCATCTTACTGGCAGGCAACAATAAGCACAATTGGTATCAGTAAACCTGAGTAGAAGTCAATATTTGGTGTTAACATTAATAGAGAGATACCATAGAATAAAGCTGCAACTGGTGATGCAACAAGCCACTCAATAATAATACTCTGTGCAGATACTCGGATGAGCTGCCGTTCAGAAGGAGTCATAATTAGTCCAGATGGTACGTAACGAGACGCTGCCTGAGGTGGTAGAGGACACAGAGGCGGCTTGGACGCCCAATTTTATATCAAAGCCAATTTGATCAATAATACAGAGATTGTCTAGATGTCAAGGTTTTAATAATGGATACAGATCCTTGTAGTCATGATGAGGAATGCCATGAAAGCAATGTCCATCCAACACAAACAGATTATTTCAGTCGAGTTGAAGCAGTGAATGAGACATTGAGACTAGAAATCTCCATCAGCTCAGTTGAGGCCATTTTCATCCTCAAACATATTACAATGAACACATCGCTTGACTACATAATCTTACCTAAATATAGATGGGCAACCGTCGGGTTTAAGCCTCTCCACTCAGGTCCAGTGAAAAAGTCCTTCTCATCAATCAGGTCATAAGTGAAGATTACAAAACAAACACACTGAGGGACACTCTACAAGCGCACCGCGAACATCCGCGAGACGGTCTTTGACGAGCTGGAGGTCTACACCCGGGACAACGTGACCAGTCGTCACCTTTCGCCTTGCCGTGAACACTAGAGTTCTACACGCGCAATTGTCTCCACAGGAAGTTATGGTAAACATTCCATGTTTGGCTAATGATTTCTTTATGAAAATTCTAGCATCTCAAGAGGGGACTGAAGGGATCACTGGTGCCAAAGTAGCGGATGGCGTCGACGGGTGCATCAGAGATGTTTGGCAACAAGTTAGTGCAGGTGCGGACTGGATCAAGGTCAGCCATCATACAGGGAAAGTCCCGTGTACGCTGAACAAAATTTCCGACAGATCTATGTAGGTATGTTCACTCATTCCCTTCACTGATAATCACAAATGTCAATGCATGGTATAGACTATAGATTCGGTTCACTGATGACGGATGTCTCTCCAGACATTGGTGGAATGACTCAACCTTTGTTTACAAGACCCGAACTCAAAGTAATGATAGAGTGCAGTCATAGTCTAGGTGTCAAAGTCGCTGCGCATACCCACACTGCTGAAATGATTGAACAGCTCCTTGAGCTTCGCGGATATACTATCGAGCATGGCAGGGAGGTCTTTGGAGACCAACAAGGGACCTCACTGATCAAAAAACGGGAAGAAGCCGGCAAGAAAACCTTCTGGGTACCAACACTATCCATCTATTGTCATACCCCCAAGAGGAAATCCAGCTTGTCAAGACAGTGGGAGAAAAGTCCGGGTTTCATTCAAAAAGGTTTTTGAGTTCAGAGATGCTGAAGCTGCAGAGGGTAGGCCTGAGGCGGTGAAGATTTCATGTGGTGGAGATACAGCGCATGGGGACAACGGATTAGAGATGGTGCTGATGTGGAAGCTTGGTGCACTGTGGGAAGATGTCCTTGCATCTGGGAGGGTGGGAGTGCGTAAAGGGTATGGAATGGGAAGGTTCTCAGGGTGATGCAAAGATCAGGAACACAGGGGTACAATCTGGGATAGATCCAAGATTGAACGGTGCATCAAAGTCAGCACTTGAAGGAGATGTACCCTTGGGTGTAGTTCAGACTGGTTGGGCAGCAGAATTGGTTGGTATTGAAGGTAAAGTGGATGGTGGAATGGAAGATTTTCAGGCAGCTATCATAAGGTGTCCGGTTTGTAATGAAAGGAGAGACTGTGTGTATGAGAGATGGAAAGGAAATCTCGTAACTTCTCAGTCAGTCTGTAATCACATATGTACATTATGTGTAAATTTGCTTACCAGAGTGTTGTAAACCTACTGTGACTAAGCATCTGAGAACAGGGTAGGCACGGCAAACTTAGAAATGCAGTTGATACGCGCTAGTTAGAGGCAATTGATATGACCAGACATCAATAATGAGGTTAGTGGCATACAGCCACACCAGACTTGGACCGCAGTGTTTTTGTAGTCTTACTGGTGCACGCGAGAGAGGTTTCACGCGATATACGTGACCAGTCTTCACCTATAACACATCATTTAGATCAAAAGACCATTAAGAAGGCATACATATAAGCAGCCCAAGTCCTCACAAGGTTTGTCGGGACAGGGCAGAAGATCTGTGAAAATCTTCCTATTCTCTTCTAGAGCAGAAGAACCATATTGTCGTCAAGCGCATCCACAACGAGCGCGTCCTGCTCGTAACGCATCTCGTCCTCATTGCAAAACGGCGCCGGGCGCATGAAGGAAGTCACGCATTCTTCACTGTTTGGGACCGTCTGTGGCGGGATAAGGCCAAGGTACTCTGGATAAGGACGTGGGGTTGAGTGACGCCGTCAAAAGATGGGGATAACATAACATACCTCTGAAGAGCTTACGACGCAAGGTGGCGGCGAAGCGCCCGGCACGATAAGGCTGGCCATCCATGAACGAATCAATCTTCTCGTCTTCTACAACCAAACAGATCTCCGAGTCTCCGTCTCCCTATCCTGCTGTGAACACTAGAGTTCAGTAGTTCTATGATAGGTCTCACCTTCT
>JAGGAP010000067.1:0-107066 GCA_017657235.1 Termitomyces sp. T73sscA | reverse complement strand
ATAACATACCTGAAGTTCAGACCAAAAGAATGTCTGAACCTCAGGGAATAGGAGGGTTTTATACTAATTATAAGCTCGACGTATTTATGACAATTTCATGATTGATTATTGATGTCATGGTGAGATAATTCAATACATACTAATTATGACATTGTGACGCACGTAGTGATTCGTCGCTTTCCTCAACAAAACCTCCGAAAGGTAGATGTGACGGGCGCATGGGACAGGATACTCTGTAGTGAGTTATCCAGTCTAAGAACGCTGTATCGAGACTCGTCCTCAGTTATTTGCATTGAACAATGCAATGCAACTCAGGGTGTCCCATGATACACGGTAGGCTATGTGTATTCAATGTTCAGAGAGATCTATTGCCGTGTCGAAGAGTCCATTGCGTGTGAGACAAGATATAGGGAAGAGACAGGGAAGAGACATGACATAACCAAGGTCAAGGTGTCGTCGTCGTGTTGTCGATTTGATTTCCAGCTGTATTATGCCGGTGTACGACCACGTGACACGATCAACCAAGTCGCGTTTTTGTTTTCTGACCAGCTTGTTTACCGCCACACATGTCGTCCTCGTCGCCATCTGCCCAAATTGGACGCTACGGTACTATCTCTCTCATGAAGCGCCAAGACCCTAGCACCCCTCTCACCGCGTTTGGAATCGACACGCCAGAACTCACATTTGGACGCGATCCCAGCTGTGGGGTTCGCCTATACTACGCAGAAATTGCGGTTGTACATTCTAGAATTGTGTTTGATGAGGATAGGAAGGCCTTTATGTGTGTCCTCGGGGAGAGTGGTGTGATCATCGATGGGTGTTTCGTGAAGGGAGGAGGGGAAATTGTACCACTGATGAATGGGTCTGAGTTTGAGATACGCGGGAAAAGGTTCCGCTTCTCGTATCCCCCAAAAGAAATAAGGGCCGCACTGTATGCTTCACCCATTCGTAAGTAGTCTCTTGCCAAACCTACAGAGTATATAATTATTGATATTACACAGCGACACGCGCTCCCCGTCTCTCACTTATAACTAGTACACATGTATTCTCGCCTCGCCCATCTCCCGATCCACGGGAAAACCTCCGCATACTCAAAAGTCCGCTTAAAAACACGTTCAAGGCTCTAAAACGAGGCACAACGCCGCTTCGTACTCTTTTCGCCAATGCATCGTCAAAATACGAGTATAATTCACCCGTAAAATCTGGCCCTGCCCCTCCGCCTGCCTGCGAAAACGAAGAGGAAGACAGCATCGTACTCGTAGATGGGAACCATCCCCGTGTTGTTGAGGACGAAAAAGATCTCGTCATCCTCGAGCATATTGATCGGCCTATAGCTCCCTCACTCAGCTCTCAACATCAAATGTTCCTGCATGCACCACAACCTCGAAACGCCCAGCAAGAACCTCCCAAAACGCCTGTGCGCAGGCGTTCACAAAGTCTGCATCGTGCCGTCCTCATAAGGAGTGCGCAAAGAGCCGTTATGAATGCCGAGAGAGACGAGAGAGAGAGGGAGGAAGAAGAGATGGAGGAAATGGAAGTTTTGGACGTCGTTGCAGGACTTGGTGGGGAACATGACAATAGGGAGGAAGAGAGCGAGGAGTTACGACACGAACACGGATTCGAACAAGGAGAGGAAGATATGTCTATGGATATAGATATGGATGTCGACGTGGAGGAGCCACTTGCCGGTAGTAGCGACGACGAACAACAGGATGACAAGAAGCAGGAAACCAAGCAAAAGCTAACATGGCGCAAGAGTTTCGAGCGACTTTGGCCCTTCCGGAGTTCGAGTCCAGTCAAGGTCGAGGAGGATCGTTCCGATGACGAACAAGACAACGAGAACGAGAACGAGAACGAGAACGAGGTATGTTTCCTGCAGGATGTATTGACCAAGTGTACATAGTCATGTTACCCTAGGTGCCCGCGCATGCACGTACCTCTTCATCCCCGACTAACGTTGATGAAGAAGACGAGAATGAAGATCCTGCTCCACTCTTTGCACCACCCCGAACCCCGCACCGCCCCCAACTCCAGCACAGAAACAGGGCCTTCGGGCCTTTCATGACTCCACAACCCCGCATTGGCGCATCAATGTCAGATCCTACTATTCAACACACACGCGAACAAGACGAGGTAGGAGAAGGGGGACAGGGGAGATTTTCGTTGGGTGGAGGACAGGCGCGAAGGGTCGTGGCAGAGTCTCAGGTATGGAGGGTCAAGGATATTGTTGTCCCGCCTCCTTCGCCTGCTAAGGGCGCGTTCGCTTCGCCTGTGAGACAGGGGAATTATGGCAGTCCGAGGAAGGTGGTTGATGAGGATGAGCGCAAGGTTTGTTTTGTGTCCGTTTTCTTTTGCGTCTCTCTCCTTTGCTTTCTGCTCTTTCTTTTTTGTTCCGGTTCTCCATTTTCTATTTTCTGTTCTCACATTCTGTACCCTTCTTCCTTTCGAATGTCTGAGAAGAAATTGTAATGCTGACATTAATCCACGTCCACATAGGCAATCCAGGAGCGCCGCCGCAGCGCCCTCCGCGAACCAAGCGGGCTTGGGTTCGTACCCGGTTTCTCACCTATGAAAATGAAAGCTGCTACTCGTGTCTTCTCTGGAGGTGATGGTTCGGGTCCTGGAATAGATTCTAAGCCATTATCCCTAATGAAACCCTCTACGCAACTGCCCAATCAACCAACCGAGGAAAAAGAGGAAGAAGAAGATACGAGGAGGTTGTTGGAGAGGATGAGGGAAACGGTGGAGGGGATGAAGAGGAGACGGAGTGAGGTCCCTCCTCAAATTCCTATGATGCCGAGTAGGGAGATGGAGGGAGAGATTAGTAGAGGGAGGAGTCCGGTAAAGAAAGGGGAAGTGTTCTCGCTTCTTAGAACGGAGGAGACGGAGGAGGGACATGGAGAGGCGGAAGAGGAGACGAAAATGGCGAGTGATGTAGAGGTTGAGGAGGTAAGTTGTAGCATCATTTGGTGGAGTCTTCGCATATTCAAGAAGTTTGGATAGGTAACGAGCCCGAGAGAAGACGGCGAAGAGAAGGATGGATTGTCAGTGCTGGAACCTGTTCAGCATGTGAAGGACGTGTGCACGGACATCCATACGCGGGTGGTACGTTTCATGCTCCTGATGTGGGCATATATTTATTTGAAATGTAGAAACCGCGTTCGAGATCGACAGCGAAATCCCCTGCACCACTCACTCACCAAGAAGTGCAGGACGTCTCTACGGTACATGAACGCGAAGTATGTTCCTCGTTGATTTGGACGTAATGTTGTCTTGCTGAGAACGTTGATGTAGAAACTGCGGTCAAAGTCGAAGGCCAGGTCGTCGGCTCCCATTTGTCTTCAGGAAGTGGACGTTGTGTCTATGGAACCCGGGCGTGTCAGTATGCCGTTAATTTTTCTGGCTGCAGAAGTCCGTTAATGGTCTCGGTTTAATGTAGAAGCCGCGTTCAAAATCGAAAGCTAAGTCTCCTACGCCTTTCAACGGTGGGGATGATCAGAAAGTTGGTGCGGCTATGGAAGAAAGCCACTTCGGGACTGACGAGCGGACCGAACGAGCAGCAGAAGTTATCGTTGCTGAGCCAGAGGAATGTGAGCCTGCTCAAGCCGTACGCCCCCCCGCTCTCTGCTTATTCGTAGAACCTAATGTATATAAATTCAGGAGAAGCCAACGTCGAAACCGCATTCAAGGTCAAAGTCGAGACTGAGAGCGCCTGCATCGAAACAGACGATATCTGAGCCCAAGCAGTTGGTTGAGGAGACAAGGATGCCGGGCAGAAGTATTCCTGCCGCTGGAGGAGACGCGCTGCAGCCTGAGGAGGCTCCTGTGAAGCGTGGGCGGAAGGCAGCAACCACCACTCCCGTCGCCCTCACGAACACGAGTCAAGCTGAACCCGCGCCAACGAGGAGGGGGCGCAAACCCGCGGCCGAGCCCAAGGATAAGGAAGCACCGAAAAGGGGGAGGAAGCTGGGCGTTACGACTGCTGCTACGGCCCTAAGTATGGAGACGGATGCGCCGAAGCGGAGTCTGCGGAAAACGCCTGCGCCTGCTCCTATTCCCGTCGTGGAAAATGGGGAGTCTGTGAAGAGAGGACGTACTCCCCGTGCTGGATCGGTCGTTCCGACCATGAAACCTACTGCGAAGGCCTCGGGAGTGGTCAACGGAGATGATGGGAAGGTTACGGTGAAAGGACGCAAGAGGGCGGGCACTATCAAGAAGGAGGATGTCGTGGGGAGTATGAGTCGGGAGAGTGTGGCTTCCATGACTACCACCACGATGATGACCAATGCGATGGGTACCAAGGCTCGAACGCCTGCTATTGCCACGAGGATGAGGAAGACGCCCGCCAGTGTACCGGTTTTACCAATGCAGGAAGTGAACAAGGAGAATGAGAACGGCGAGGAAGAAGGCGTGAAGGTGAGGATATCGAGGAAGGGCAGAGGGAAAAAGGCGGAGGATAGTGAGATTGAAACAGAGGCGGGGAAGGCCAGAGTTGGTAGGACTACGAGGGCGAGGACCAGGACTCAAGATTGAACTTATTATGGTGTTGGTGAGGTCTTGCTATATACCCTGTGAAGCTGGATTCTGTATTTCTTACCCAAACATTGATTTTGATGGTCACCTCGAGCTCTGAGATAGCTCAAATCTGTTAGGAGACATTCCACTAGGCCGCGCGGTTGAGTGGAATGTCTCCGAATAAATCAACTCTATTCAACGGGTGCAGTTTATTATTGCTTTCTGTAAGATGTTGTAAGATGTAACCTCCATTACAGCGCTGTCACGTGGACATAATCTTTGCAGATCACCGAAGACATCGGCGGAAATCCACCTTTTCACTCAACTTATATCGTGACTGACAATGCAGTGGATATTATCATGCCCGATGCTTTAATAGTTTGCCGTTTCAAAGTCTCTGTTCACGATTATTGTATGCCTGTCGTGATTTCGAATATAGTGGTCCTGTGTACCTTGCTCTATTTTTGAGAACTTTTCGAAGTTCTCTTTGTTGTTGATCGATAAAAGAGTTGCTCATCTAATCAATGTACGTTATCCCTGAGTATCGCAATCAGGGGTACACTTTGTGCGCTTCAGCGAACACCTCATAATAGTAGCGCCCCTCCATGTACGTTCGACCTCACAGCCGTGCAGCCTCACGTGCACCTTCTCCGATTCTTCCATCAGCAAGCTATGGTGCCGATCCGCTTTTGTTTTCCAAGCCTTCTTCAAGTCCTAAATTCGAGATCGAACGGGTTCCCAATTCGTTAAACCGGAGATCTATACCATATTCTTTCCCAGGTTATGAAAACAGTCCAGAATTCCGTGACTACGTCTTGCAATTTCTTGATGCGACAAACGCCCCGTTTACCGTCTCTGGACGTGTGAAATTAGAGTCTCTACAGTTAATTCTCTTTTTCCGTGCCAAGGTATGTGATCCCAGCAGTGGCACGGCGGTCTACCCCGCTTACGCTTGGTCTTACAGAACGGAATTACCCATTCGCTAGATTTCCCTGTCGATGTTGACTATAGCATGCCTCCTCCTCTCGAAGTTCTCATTGCAACTTCTAGACCACATCAGACTGCCGAATTTATCACTTATCCTAACAGACCATCTCTTGCCTACCCTTCTGACCTTCCTATCAATTTCTCCCTTGATCTGGCCAACCATCCCATACTCGATGCCGTGCGCAACACCCTCTTCCCCAATTTGCCCCATGGAAACTACCTGTCAACGGTTAAGGACAAGTTAGAGATAGTGGATGTTGGTAGTCGTTTGGATAATCAGCCGCATTCACTGAGGCAGGATGGTCGCACGGCTACAATCATTGTCACACTCCCTTCGCGTTTCGAAGGCGGGGCCCTCATCGTTCGCAATTCTCAAGGATTGCAAGAGAAGTACATCGGACGGGGCGGAAAGGTCGACGAGATCGAGTGGACGGCTTTCCTCCCAGACTGCGAATATGAAATCGAACCAGTTCAGAGGGGTTGCCGCATCTCGATCTCCTATGGTGTCTTTGTCAAAAGCCTCGGACCAAATGGATCAGAGCCTCTAATCCGCCCCAGTGACGAGTACTTGGATCGCTTAGGCTCCATTTTGAATCTTTCTCGAGGCCACAAGATTGCCTTCCATCTCGAGTTCGACTATTCCATCAATCCCGCCGAGTCTCTTGCAGAGTCCGTTGTTCCTCTCGTAAGCTTGCCTGTTCTTGTTGATCTTTTACCTTTGCATGACTGACGGTGCCTATTCGTCAGCTGAAAGGCGGCGATTCCCTTCTCTATCATGCTATTAAGCTTTACAAGCTGTCTCCTGAACTTCACTGGACAGCAGGAGGATACATCTGGCCAATTGATCGATCAGTAGACTTTGCCGGTCAGGATATTGCAGAGGATCATCCTTTGTGGGGTTACCTCTTTCCTGGTAGGGCGCCATACGTTCCACCCGTGCGAGGTCCTTTTAGTACTAGCCACCTCGGTAGTGCTGCGACGCAGGAAACAGAGAATCTGCGCGCGAGAGTGGAAGATAACGGTGCTATTCCACTTACGGACGCCAAAATCACTGTTCTCACGGGTTGGGACGCATCAATGGCAGTTGCGGGCAAACAACGGGTTTACTTGGTGTCAAACGGAGAACTCGGAAAGCTAATTGTGAATATTCTTTTGGTCGTCTTCGTGCCATAATGCAGTAAGTTTCTATTTTCCCTCGAATAGTATCATGAACGTAAATGGTATTTGACAGAGTAAAGAGAAACGCTGAATGATGCTTATAATATCTGTCTTGAGTCTGAACATTTACTTCCAGTAGTATGGCTAT
This sequence comes from Termitomyces sp. T73sscA, assembly GCA_017657235.1. Classification (NCBI taxonomy): domain Eukaryota; kingdom Fungi; phylum Basidiomycota; class Agaricomycetes; order Agaricales; family Lyophyllaceae; genus Termitomyces; species Termitomyces sp. T73sscA. The sequence continues at coordinate 100,258 of JAGGAP010000067.1, read as the reverse complement.
GGATCCAAAAAAAATGATAAGAACGTAGTTATTTGAACGTAGGAATCAATACTGAGTCATCGTTGCAAGGAGGAATTGAAATGTTAGCAGCAAGACGTGTTGCCGATGCAAGGGAAAAAATGGGTTGCGAAACCAATTTTAAACTTGTCAGTGGCAACATACTGTAGTGACCTTTGTGCACAAAAGTTCTTCATCATAAACCCAGAAAAAATGGTATACGTGATTAAACGGAAAATCTCAATTTCAACTGAAACAAGTGTCTGGAGGATATAGACTTGTTACGCATAGAGGACACGAGAGAGGGTATCTAGTGATGCTGTGATGTGGGAAGGAAACGAAGGTAACACCAGAACTTGGAAGCAGATCGACGAAGTTTCCCATGACAAAAGGGGGAAACTAAGAAGCTTAGCTCCTGAACCAACAACCGAGCAGATATCCAAGAGGTGCACCGGTGAGGCGGCTGTGAGCGGAAGATCAAATCAGCCCATAGATTGATTTATACAGGAGAAGAATTCAGCAGCCTTAATTCTGGAGATCTCGATTGTGATGAATCATTCAGAGGGGTTGTCGGAGTCTGCCGACCCGCTCAAATCAAGCGAATCGTTTCCACAATACTTAGCTTTCCAGTCAAAATATACATCGACTTGAAGACAGGTCAAGCTTCAAGTCCCATCAATATCTGTATATCGATGATGTTTTTCTGGTTTTCAACGGCTGCAGTCATGTCCATTACCGCAAGCCTATGGAGTTCGATGGGAACGGACCGGTTCCAAGCCGACCTCTGCGGCGCCCACAATTTTCACGATGTCCTCATGACCAAAATTTTGGCTTAAAACCAGATCACGGAACTCAATCGACTCGACGTTGAGTGTCATGCCAATCGGCGAAGAAAATAGGTCCCGAGGTTCACTTGAGAAGCATACAGATGACCTGGCAGATCTTGCGCGCGACATAGACACAGGAGAGATCAACGAATTGGCTGTAGTTGCAGAAGGAGAGGAAAAGACGACATGGTTTGTCTGGATACTTGTCCTGTGCTCGACGATTTCAGGGTTATTGTTTGGTGCGTCGCTGTCCTGTACGTATTTTAACGTTGTACTGACACTCATAATTCAGGTTACGATACCGGTGTGATATCCGGAGCGCTCGTCACCATCGGCTCAGACCTTGGACCTGTCCAACTGACGAACGGACAGAAGGTCCGTGGTCTCCTTGGACTAAGGTAGTCGTTCTGCTAACACTGATGTGTTCGGATTAGGAATTCATAACTTCATCAACCACTCTTGGAGCCCTCCTCGGAGGTCTAGTAGCTGGCATCATGTCAGATTGGACAGGTCGTCGCCTAGTATTAGGAATTGCCGATATCATATTCATTGGAGGTGCCATCGGTCAAGCCGTTTGTCATACTGTTTGGAGTATGGTATGCCTTTTCTCATCTTGTATGTTCTGCAATTGAGTGAAATGCCCACAGATAGGAGGTCGATTTCTCATCGGTGTCGGCGTAGGTCTCGCTGCGTGTATTGCTCCCCTCTATATCCAAGAGCTTTCGCCCACTCGCCTTCGCGGTCGGATGGTAGTACTCAAGTGAGTCATTTCACGCTGCGAATACGAGGTCTACATTATGTATTAGTGTGGTCATGATTACCCTTGGTCAAGTTATTGCATACGGTATTGGTGCTGGCTTTGAGAATGTTAATGGTGGTTGGAGATGGATGGTTGGTCTTGGTGCTGTCCCTGCAGGCATACAATGTATTTTTTTGTTCTTCCTCCCGGAGAGTCGTAAGCCTTCTCCTTAATTACTTTACCTCACACTGATTTTCCCATGTGTTCAGCACGTATTCTGATTCGTCGGGGTAACATGGATCAGGCGCATATCGTGATGTCGAGGATTTATGCACTGGCACGGCCGGAGGAGGTCGAACTCAAGGTGTGCAACGCCTTACTGCTGTTGTATCTCATCTCAGACAGACCTCTTCCAGGTTAAGGTCCTCCATGCGGCGGTTCAGAAGAGCATTGAAATAACCAATACCACGACTTTCGTCCAGCGCTGCAAGTCTATGCTTTTCGACGCCGTAAATCGACGAGCGCTTAGTTCGTTTTTTTTCTGCTCTCCACGGCATGTGTATTGACTGACTTGGGATCTAGTTGTTGGTTGCGGCATGCAAGCATTCCAGCAGCTCTGTGGTTTCAATACACTCATGTATTACTCCGCCACTCTCTTTAAGGAGATTGGCTTCGACCAGCCCACTGCAGTAGGCCTCATCGTTTCTGGAACAAACTTTGTCTTCACTCTTGTTGCCCTTAAATGGATTGATCGAATTGGGAGACGAAAGATAATGGTTTGGAGTTCGCCTGGTATGATCTTTGGTCTGACGCTTGCCAGCATCTCCTTTCACTGTACGTTTGTCTTTATTTTGAATCAAAGCATGTAGTCTGATGAATTGACTTGTAGACCTAACGCGGAAGACGGATGGCAATCTCATTGATGGCACTCAGTACTCAACCGCCTGGTCCGCTATCGTCTTGGTATCGATGATCGTCTTCGTCGCATCATATGCAACCGGACTCGGAAATGTCCCATGGCAGCAAGGAGAACTCTTTGGTCTCGAAGGTTGGTTTAATTTCCTTCCTCTCACTCAAAGTTGTTTAACGAACACAGTACGTGGCCTTGGTACTTCCCTCTGTACTGCTACAAATTGGGCTGGCAATCTCCTCATCGGTTCCACCTATCTTTCTCTTATGGCGAAGATTACCCCAGCCGGCGCGTTCGGATTCTACGCGGGCCTTTGTCTCCTTGGGTGGATTTTTGTGCTCACGTGTTTCCCAGAGACGGCGGGGCTTAGCCTGGAGGAAGTGAGGATGGTGTTCAGGTCGGGATTCGGAATTCGTGAAAGCGAGAGGCTGAGGAGAGTAAAGCGGGAGATGATGGAGAGGGAGAAAGCAAAAGAGCGGCACGATCAGGATCGGGGAGACCAGGGTACGATGCTTAAAAGGAGCGACCGATGCTGATCTGACTTTGACTTTGCACTACAGGGGAATTGACACATGACTCGGTTTTATAGCACGAGTCATAAGTACGTGTAATCGGTTGCAATGCAATCGTCCTATCCCGTTTTTCACGCAGATACACCTTTCGACGTTACATAAAGGAATCAGTAGACTGTCAGCATAATGTGCAAAGTGACTTTTCATTGAAAGATTCCCCAGTTTTACTAGTCAAACGTTTAAATTTTCGTGGCAGTCCAAAATGCTGCGTGATAGATATAACTCAGCATTCCTTCCGAATTGGCCGTGTATGTTGTATCAATCGTCCGCTCATTCTAGGGAAGACAAGAAAAAAGAAAAATCACAATGATCAATCTCAAATATGGAGATGAGTAGGAACGGTGCAAACGCACAGATATTTCGAAACCAATGCTTCTTGCTAACGCCTTGAATTCTTCCAAATCAAGCTCAACCGAGGTGTCGTTCGTGTTGTTATTTTCCCAATGCCACAATAACGGACCTATGATCGGGGGTCAACTTCACCCGCTCATCAGCTTTAAATGGCAGGAATGAGGCCCTCACCAAGGTTAATCCACACACCGCCAGGGGCAAGAATGCGATGAATGATGCGCAAGTAGTTGACTATATTCTTGGCCTTAAATTTGGTTTAGAGTGTTTGAAGGATAGAGGACAAGAAATGATGGTACTGACGGTATCCATGAAGAAGCATGTTAGAATCGCGTTCCACTCGCCGGCTTGTGGTTCGTTGGGGTCTGTTTCAACTCCATAGATCTCCTCAAAGTCTCCTGAGAAACAATCAATTGTAAAACATTCACAGAATAGATTCCAGAATCAATGTAAGGCCTAGTACATGGAGTATAGATGAAAGTGCAGTAAGGCTTACCGGCGACGAGAGAAAAGTCAGATCCTGGTGGCAAAGCAGTTGGAAGAACGTCAGGGATTGATATGGGCTGGAGTATCGTCTGCCGCGTGTTAACATTGGAAAAGCTGTGGATGTATGGATAAATCGTGTATTTGTTGATCGAGTCGGTTCTGTCGAGCAATGAGTGCACAGAAAGAATAATAAGCAGGAATGTAAAATCAAATTTTCTTGCTGATTCATCGGCGCGGTGGAATGAAGATACGCACCGGTTCAAGATGAGAAATGATGAGAGCAACATGTAGTGAGAAAATTCGTTGCCTTGGCACGCGAAACCTGGTTGAAATCCCTCCGAATAAGAGAAATCTTGTTCATGATTTCAGAAGAGAGACATACCCATACTCGCAACATCGTGCGCTAGGCGGCCTAGCCCCGATCCAGGTACTAGGACTCGCAGGCCCCCTCTATCAAATGGATTGTCAGCTAAATGACAAGGCACGTAGTTTATTAAGGTCGAACCTTTGCTCGAATGGGACATCTGAAAAATGTTGGACTAAGGCATCTTTCATGGGCTGATAGCAGGCTTCACGTTCTTTTCTACCCTATTGTGCGGTCGTTAGACTGGAGATAGCCGAGTGCAAGTAATGTACCTGTTCGCTCCAGTCTCGTACGAACTGCTTGAGAGTACTTCTAAGCTTGTCCATGTCAGCATCAGTATGTCTATGTTGGTGTCGACCATGTCGACGGCCGTGTTCATGAGAGGAGTGAGAGTGAGAGTAGGCGTGCGAACGGCTGTGCGAATGAGAAATCCCTGTATGTGTTGCTGCTTCACAATTAGACCATGAAAAGGCAAACATTTCCGGCATAGAAATTAGATTGCACCTGATCCTGACACCACTTCTTTGTCATTTCCACTGTCTTTCGTCTCCACGTCTTGTCCTTCCCCTTCGGCTTGCACGTCATGACCGAATATTTCATGATTGGCCACGATTAGCTGGAGAAAGGCTGCATTCGCTTGAATCGCGTTGTCCACGTGGTCAAGCTTCTTCTTGTACCCAGTTGCTTCCAAAAGCTGCTGATCTGCCCGTGGCAGACGATAAATGTCGTTGCGACGTCGATTGTTGGCGGCCAGCTATGGTGGGCCTTTAACAATTAGGGATTGAAAGGGAAACAACTATTTAGTACTAGCGCACCGAACACTTCGCATAGTTTTTGAACGTGTCAATAACATTGGCAAAATGGGCTTCTTCTATAGACAAGGAAAACGATTCAATAATTCTCATGGTAGACAAGTCTTTCTGCGGATACCTTCCTCCATTTCAGAAAGTTGAGGCGGCATCTTGAGAGTGTGTGAAGTGTGGGCAAAGACCAGAGATTAGATCACATCGGGATTACTTGTTTGTGTTTACCAGAAGCCTTCTCGCCTCAATAAACCAGGTTTACCTGGTCGACTTCCACAATGGTCAGTACTGATATTCGCTTGAACTCATTTAATGGCTCAACTCTGTAATTTCCACAGGCTCGTAATGAGGAGAAGGCGCAATCTATGCTTTATCGCTTCCGCGAAGCGCAAGCTGCTGAGCTTGGTCTGGGGACACGGGCAGACCGACGACCCAAAATGGCGAGCGCCTGCAAGAGTTTGAGAGAATGTGAGAGGTGGAGAGGTGAAATTCTACGCGAGATCAGTCGAAAGGTGTCAAAAATCCAAGATAGTATGTGCATTGTCAACTGAAAGGAAGGATACCATACTGACGGCGCGTCTCATACAGCTGGCTTGTCAGACTATGAAGTTCGAGACCTTAACGACGAGATTAACAAGCTTCTTCGCGAGAAACGTCACTGGGAAAATCAGATCGTAGCCCTTGGAGGTGCAAATTACCGGCGGAATGTCGCAATGTTGGATGACGATGGCAAGGAAGTTCCGGGGACTAAGGGTTATAAGTAAGTTTAATGCAGGCCTCTGTGTCCATCCGACCGCTGAGACAGAACAAAACAGGTATTTTGGACGAGCAAAAGATCTTCCCGGTGTCCGCGAACTTTTCCAGAGCCGCAAGAAAGAAGAGGAGGAGGAAAATCAAGCATTTGCGTTTTACAAGAAATTCATGAGTCAGGGTCCGTCTTATTACGGCGACCTCGACGAGAACGATGGGACCCTTCTACAATATGAGCGTGTAGCCGAGGAACAAGGTATGTGTGATTCTTTGTATCATGTCGGTTTCTGACCTTAGTCATGGCAGACTGGGAAGAGGCATACTCCAATCTCCGAGAAACTCTACGTCTTTCTACAGATGATCCAATACCAGAGATGCCGAGACCAGATAAAACAGCCTCTTTACCATCTCAACTCGATGCGCAGGGCTCATCGACGAAACGAAAAACAGTCGATGGGGACGAGGGTGGGAATGATGTTGATATGACTCCTGTGGACGATGACCCGAAACGACCCAAAAAATCCGAAGAGTCGAAGTCTACTGGGACCCCTGCAGTTATGGACGCTGCACAGGCCCACGCCGCCGCAGCCGCATCATACATTCCTTTCCTTGTCACCGAGCACCTCATTCCGCCCAAAATGCCGACACGACAGGAGATGGAAACAGTACTACTTGGTCTAAGAAAGAAAGCTCTAATGGAGGAGTATTTTGGCGAAGAGGGGGCTTGATTCTCCGGACCTACGTCTTGCATTAGCATACGTAATTTCGGAGTCAATGGTAACTTCCTTGGGCTTGTAAAGGGAAAAACATTAGTGGGAGTGGTGTTACGTTACTACGGTGTGTCGCGTGTAGTCTGTGCGTTTGATCGACTGCGAATCGGTTTAGGTGTGTAGATACTTTGAGCAATCTACTAATGGCCGATGTATTATCGACGATGGTAATCTTCCTAACACCAACCTTGTTCGGAGACTGCCATCCAACCTCAAATACTGAGAGCTTTCGATGTGCCAAGTTATGCAGTTAGCTTGCCAAGCTTACGCCATAATTCTAGTGTACCAAGCCTGGTACGCGTACTTGATTGATGGTTTGTCCAACCCATCAACACAACTGATTTTTCGCGTCGCCACTAACAGGTTACTGAATCTTCTCAAGCTCGTTCATAATATCCACTCACGAATTGAAATGCTTGTGTGACGGTTGGGGAACAATATTCCCCGTCTCAGGCGCCTTAATCGCCATAATAAGAAAACCTTACTCCGCATCATAGGTGCTCACGACGTTTGTAAGGGATGAGTATCACGGTATGTTCTCAAGATCATGCAAGAGGTTGGAATGCTGATGCATGTCATAGTCATTTGTACGCTGTGAAGGTTCTTATTCGATTATAGTGTATGTGATTATGTTGGGTGCAGTACATAGCTGGAACTCTCTCGCCCCCTTCTATTGTTCTGTGAGCACAGTAATTCGGAATTTGACCTCATATCTCTGATCTGGAGCTATCGCTCCTTGAGGAAGCCGGCGGCCGTATCGCTTGGTTATTTGTACTGACGTGTCTCATTTCAATTCTCAATTATGCCTTTTCGTACCATGCGACTAGTACACTAATTCCATCGGACATGGACGTTGTGTGCAAGTCTATACAACAGCTCGATCCTGATTTGAACTACTTCATAAGGCATGGGTACTCTGGTTGAAAGGGTAATTCTTGACGGGTAAGCAATCAAGTTCGCCTTTCCTGTACTTTATTTCAAGGAGAGCTTGTGTATGGCCTTGGACTTGGCAACTATATGTGACTCGCTCAAATGTCCTTGGCAGCTGGGCAATCGACACATGAACAATTTTAAATCATTCCTAGTATTGCTCGTACTACGCAGACGTGGACCTCCTAATCAAGCATAAGACAAGTTCGGATGCCAGCCCCGCTATCTGCTCTGTGATCCACGGTTTATATCAACCCCGCTGATTTCGGGAAACCTGCCATATCATCGGACCTCGATTATTGGCTAAATCAATATAAACGAAACTAGAGGCGCCACTTCAAATGGCTTTGATCGTAATCGAGTTGTCGTCAACGTCTGGTAATATCGTCTATGTTGATGAATTCATGTTTTTGAAGAATGTAGTGAGGGCAGCTTTCCTATTCACTATTTTGCTTGCAGAGAAGGAAGGGTACCAACTGTATGGATACAACGGAGAAATTCTGGCGTCATTGTTTACATATGAAGATGTCTAAAGATGTCTGAAGAGCGGATCCGTGCATCACGCAAAGCTAATCGTACGGAGTCCGCGCAGAGGGGATCATCGGAGCTTTTCATTCCCAGGATAAGGCGGCAACGTATCCAACGTAAGTAATCTCGATACTCAATTTGACGCCCATGTATTCCCCAGCTTATCTTCGACGAACACAAGAAAAATCCTAGCCCATGGACCAATTTTGCTCAAGAAGTAATAGGTAAAGAATTCAAGGGCCCGGTGTGCAACTTGACCCATACCCAGTTCTACAGTTTACATAATCAGCGTCGATTAGGAATTGATAGGGAATATCCTGTGCACGAGGACGGACATTGCTTGTGAGAAGATACTGACCTGTTAGAAGTATCGCACTACTAATATTCCTTGAAAGAACAAGACAAACTGGAGCTACACATCTCTTCGTTACATTTCAAGGTCGGAAGACAGCTCAATGGAAGGCATGAATTTCATGTGAAATACAGATTGGTGCCAAGTCTTGAAGCCCTGAAGGCCGAAGGATTCAATCAGGTATTCCGCACTAAGTGCAGGGCAAGCGCATCCGAGCAAACCAGTGTGCATCAGTTCAAATTTTGAAATTGAACCCGTTGTGAACCATAGTTGCGATCAACCGCCACAGCCTCATCTTTGACAGCTCAGTGTTAATCCAAGATGCTTCTTGCAGGTCACGTCTATCGATACTTCCATGGTACGCAAGTTAAACGTGGTGCCCTAGATATCGTCATATTAACCCCCTAGCATATACCGAACTGGATTAGACATGCTGAAAGTCGTAATGCCAAACCAAGTCCGGTTCCTGTGTTTCTGGTTTTCCTTTTCCCACAGCTGTAGAAAGAGATGTCATGTCACCTCTTCATTTTCGATGTCACATTGTGTGCCATAGATCGATATCTATGTAGTTCGTACGTGTTCATTTTCTCCATAAACAGGTTCCAAAGAGTCACAGTTGAACAGAATTCAAGTAAAGTTCCGTCCATTATCCCTTTCTATTGAGACTCAAGTTATACTTCTATTTAGTAGACCGGCGGTAAATTTAGATTCTCAAGCAACAAGAATAGCCAAGGATATCAAGCTCCGGTATGGATGCATATGTAATCATACGTCAGTTTTCCTGCCAGGTTCAAGTCCGCGTTGGTTTCTTAATAGCAGTGGAGGTCATCGGCGCCACACGTTGTACTCTAAGAATATACCTGTAAATTATACTAATACCACCAGGCACAAACGATTGAAACGCGATTTGATCATCCGCGAATGATTGGTTAGTTCACACAACTCCCTTCCCTGCTTGGTATCTTACTCTCAACTATAAAAGGCTTATAACCATTAGGCCATGCTACATACCCCCTTCTCTAGTAAAGTGATTTCTCCTCGATTCTTTCCCCTGTAATCATGGGCTGCAGCGACGATACAGCGTTATTGATCGTTCATCATAGCTCCCCAAGGAAATATATCCCTGGGTTTCCTCTGAGCCTGGTGCCCCCTCATGTCCGTCCATATCTTGAACTCATTAGGCTAGAGAAGGTCTGATTTTCTACATATGACCATGAGATACAACTCACTCGTCTCAGCCAACTGGAACGATTCTTATGTTCTGGCCGTTCGGTGAGCTTTTCGAGATGTTTCAAGCACTCCAGTCATAATCAAGCATTGTAGCATGGGGCTTGACAATGGCTGCGTTCGCTATCAGTCTACCATTGCATCTTTACTGTGGCCACCTCATCAAGTGCTTTATAAGCGCCTTTCTTCTGCGTAGTTCAGCATGTACAGTCAACGATATCTTTGACAGAGAGATGGATGCTGGTGTTGGTGAGTCTATCAGATGAGTCGTAGCTCGACGCCCTTATATAATGAATAACAGAACGTACAAGAAACCGCCCATTAGCCAGCGGTCGAATTTCACTTTTTGCAGCCTCAATCTACCTCTTTGTGCAATACATAATCGGCATATATTTCTTCTACCTGACTGTTTGTGATGATGCGTTCGTCGACTTGCGCAAATCCTAATACCTTTGCACTGACTGATGCTTCTTTCAGTCTATGGATTGCGTTATTTCAGTTACTTCCTTTGTGAGTATACTTTTTGACGATTGCCAACGTCGCATGCCATGCTGATACTCATGCAGATTCGCAATATATCCGTTCTTGAAGAGATTTACCTATTGGCCGCAAGCTTGGCTGGGATTCGCTATGAATTTCGGCTTCATCACTGCCTCCGTTTCCTTGACCGGTCGGCTTGACATCAAGTTTCTGGCCATTGCGCTGGCCGGTTGTTGGTGGTTAGTTCTTCTAACTATTTTCGTCCTGAACGTGATTAATTTAATTTTGTTGTCTTAAAGCTGGACTATGCTTTACGGTATGCATTTTCTGACGCGACTAGAATTTCAGAAAGTTTGACCTCCTGTAGACACAATCTATGCTTGCCAAGATATTCAAGATGACATAAAAATGGGTGTTCGATCTACCGCCATCCTGTTTGGAACATGGATCAGGCCTTTGCTTGTCCTATGCGGAGTTGGCTTTGTCACCATGATCTGTCTCGCTGGATATATTAATGGCCAAGGCTTATCTTACTTTATAATATCGGTCGGCGGATCTGCTGCTCACCTGGCGTGGCAATATAAGACTGTGGACCTTAATGTACCAGATAGTTGTTGGCGTAAGTCCCGCGAAGTCTAGCCAGACATTGAACTAATGCCATGTTGTTTGCACACTTAGAAAATTTCCAGAGTAATGGCCAGCTAGGATGGATTGTTTGGGTCGGCCTGATGGTCGATTACCTTTTGTCAATTGGTTTCTTCCTTGAATCTTGCGTCTTTTTTCAGCTGTTATAGTATCATACAATAGAAAAAAGCTTATTATTGGTATACATAGCAGTTATTTTGAATCGGCTGGCAGCCCTAAAATTTGATACAGATTTAATATCATCACTATACAACAAAGCAGATAGATGCCTCGCTCGCTAGATAGACCGATCATGCGTCTCCAGTCAGGGAGCCTGGGTACTATATGATACATCCATTACTATGTCACGATCTGGTGGTGCTTGCAACGGCCCTACTATCAAGTCGGTATAGAAACGACTGAGGATGGTCCGTACCAATATCGTATCCAGGTACTATACAGTTACTGCTTCCCTCTGCAGCGCACTGTACATAAGCTGCTCGTGCAACAACGCGTACATAAGGTAGATAAATATTAGCAAAGAAAAGATCGAGTAAAGGTGGCGCAAAACAAATAAGGCAGTAAGAACTAAAAAGGAAATAACGTCACGGCTTCTGCCCTTTTGACATTTTCCTTTGCTGCACCACTTACACGGTATGAATATAAAAATTGTCGAAAGTCCGATAACATTGATGCTATTGCGGTTGCTTCTAGTGAGGTTTTCAGATGAGGCAAAAGGCGGGCAAGTAGCTACGAAAGCTTTCTTGTAATGTGGTTCTTGGTTTTTACTAGTAAATTTTTCTTTTGTTAAATCTTGGTTGAAGAGAATTGGCGAGAATAATCTGTCGTCCGCAGCCTAATCAGATTGTCAATGCTCACCATAATACCTCTTGTAGGAGGCAGAAAACAACGCCATGATAGCCAAATCCTATAAGGACCTCTCATCATTACCGGTTGAGGAAACGGAAGAGGGAGCGGAGAATATTTATCTCGAATGTCATAACGGATTTGCTAAGTTATCTTGGTTTTGAGCGTCAATTCTGCATCGCGTCTTGATTTCTCTGCAATGGAGGAGCAGGAGTAAATTATATTGACGTGGTTTCTAGCTGTAAAGATCAGTTTATCGCATATACATAATATCTACTATCTAATTGGTGCCATACGTTTGCGCTACATACTGTTACAACATGATCTACCTCGACATCCCTTCATAATAAACACATGCCCAGACAAGGAGGAAAGCATATTGGGGGCTGGACCGTAATTTCTGGCCTATTAGGAAAGAGGCGATAGGTATAATGGAGGTATGGGGGTCTCTCGAAGTATTGCCAAACCTTGACCGTCGATCGGAGCCTGGAAAGTGTGTCAGAGAAAGGGTGTTCCCTTGGTCCAGTCGCAGAGCGCGATGATTTTGAGAAGAGTCGGATCCATGATAGATAACAGAGATTGTCAAAATAGGAAGCGCAGCAGGAGCGTTGGTAGTCGATGTTGTCGAGGTATCTCCTCAGTGCCGTGTTGGCGTGAGTGTACTGTTCCAGTGCACTGGTTGGGGTACAAAGGGAACCAGTAGCAGTTCTGTATGCAAGATGTACAAGCCGGAAAGATAGAGATGCGTACGGTAAATTGATTAGTTGGCACGGATCACGTCGAGATGCAGCTTGCGGTTTTCCCACGAGTCTAGAAGGTTGTAGTCTATATATTGAACGATCAAAGGGAGCCAGAGACTAGAGCACGAAGCCTGGAGGGGGCTAGATGCAGAGCTCAGGAACCCGGCACCTTGGAACACCCAAACTTGGTTGTCCTCAATGACGCGACAAGATCAGAGTGAGGAGGATGACCCTCAGAAAGTCTTCATCTCGATTCTTGGAGACAGACGAGGAACCCATACTGTTATATGAGTATGAGGCGAGAACAGATGTTGACGATATTCTTTCCACTGGCATAGAAATAAGCATCCCTTCGTTGCGGATATCAGTTCGCAAGGCTCAATGAAGGGTAGGCAAGTGTCAATTGTCTCAGTGGTTCTTTCAATTTGGTGATTTTCAAAATCAACGAAAGCCCCGGTGTTTTGGGCCGGGCCGGGCCGGGCTCATACGCCCGAGGATTTTTGCTGAAGGACTTCCGTTGACGTACTTATGAGATGGATGTAACTGTGTGGGCATCTATGCTGGCTGTCCAACTGGCACGTAGCACATATTTGCCCACAAAAGAGTACATATTATTGTATATGTGATAGGAATCGGAGTATTTTCAAGTGTGTGGTTCCTGGAGCTCCTTCTTTTTTATTACTACTATCCCGAATTCTCCGGAATGAGCACGCATGACTCGGCAATGGACATCTTCCCTTTTTCCTTCCTTTCCGCAGCCTCCTGCGATGTAGTCCTTAAGCACATGCACATCGAACTTTTAATTGAACAACTACATCAACGCGATGCGCACGCGTCACGCGTCGATGGGTACGCGCGTCTTGAAAGAAACTATCTCAGGCGGCGTAAGTGGCGTTTCGCACTTGACGTTCTGATGGAAGATTGATAACAATAAGTATTTTGAGTTTGCGTCAAGAAGGGCGGGACTGTCTTTCACAAAATGATGATCAATGGTGATGTGGGTCCGTTCCGCTCCTTCGCTGACATTTGTGTTCATGAATATGTCATGTGCATGAATGTTCAATGACAGATGACATTCATTTATTTTCGAGCTTTATATCCAGCCCTGGCAGCTTCAAGCCTTTCTTGCAGCTCACCGCATCGAGGCTCAAACAAACATGGGTAAATTCGCCTCGATCCGTTTCCGGCAAAACGTGATCGGGGAAAGCGACGTCGAGAACGAAGGCCACGTCGACGGCCCCTGTACAACCGCCACCACGACGATGACCATGCGCGCTAGATGGCGGCACCCTCTCGCGCGCTACGTCGCCCGCAACAGCGGCTACATCTTCTTTGTCTGCGTCTTTCTCCTGTTCATGCGCGCTGGGTACCTGGCGGGGGGCAACCGGCACGCTGACGGGCATGGCGTTGGCCAGGAGGGAGACGGGCAGCTCAGGGAGCACCCGATTACGCGGCTTATGGACGAGGCAGAGGGAAAGTACAGGCAGAAGCTGGCAGGGCAGAGTCGCACGCTAAAGGCAGCGGTGGGAGAGTACAAGAGGAGGTACAGGCGTGCGCCGCCACGGGGGTTTGACGAGTGGTGGAAGTTTGCGCAAGAGCACGGGGCGATGTTTGTGGACGAGTATGACGGGCTCGTGGGGGACCTGGCGCCGTTCTGGGAGCTCGACGGCCCAGAGCTGCGGCGGCGAGTGCAGCAGGTGCGCTTTTGTGTTTGCGCGGTCGCGGTGCGCTTATGTTGCCGTGACTAGGTCAGCCAGCTGCCGTCCATTGACGTCGTTCGCATCAAGACAGGCACGGCGTTGACGCTGCGCCTGAACAGCTTTGAGGACTTGGAGGTCAGCGCACGCGCCAATGGCTTCCGCGACATGGTCTTGCCGTTTGCGCACAAGGTATGTCCTGTCGACCACGCTGGATCCAGGCTGACGCGTGCAGCTGCCGGACATGGACTTTCCTATCAACGCCAAAGCCGAAGGGCGCGTCCTTGTCCCCTGGGAACACCGCAAGTACCCCAATCTCACCCACCAGGATTCTTCAGGTACGCCTCACGCTGCCAGAAAGAATTCTCACTGACAAGCTCCCAGTCGGCATCGAAAAAATGCTCAACGGGCCCTTTCGCCCAGACTGGGGCACAGACGGCACCGTCTGGGAAGCCTGGCGACGCACCTGCGCCCCTGTCGACCCCGCACGCCGCCTCCTCTCTTCCCTCCGCAACGTATTTGCCACAGAGCGCAAAAACTATCTCTCCTCTTCCTCCTCCGTCCCCTCCTTCCACTTTGCATCCACTACCGCTGCACGCACTCTCGATTTTTGCGCGTACCCACACGAACACTACACCCAAGGCCACTTCTTCTCCGATTGGCGCACGCTTCCCGTGCTCTACCCCATCTTCAGCCCTGCGCGTGCCCGGGGGTTCATGGACATCAGAATCCCGAGCCACTATTATTACGGTAGCACCGACAAGTACACCTACGGCTGGGACCCCATCAACTTCGAGCTCGGAAAAGTCGACAAGATGGAGGTGCCCTGGACGCAGAAGGAGGACAAGATCTTTTGGCGCGGCGCGACGACGGGCGGTGGTAGCCATCCCCCGGGCTTCGCCCCGCAGTATCAGAGGCATCGGTAAGTCTTCTCTCTGTCCTCCCTTTCCCATCTCACCTGTGCCTGGCGTTCACAGATTCCTCCGCATGGCATCCGACAACTCCTCCACCCCACACACAATCACCTTTGCATCCCCCGCCCCCGGCCCTTCCGCACCACAGTACACAAGCGCAGCCCTGCCCCTCTCCACGCTTAATGCCGCCATTATGGACGCCGCGTTCACCAAAGCTGTCTCGCCCGAGTCCTACCCGGGCGGCATGGACGCACTTACTACGTCCCATCGCTTCGGGGACGCGGTGCCCCTCGGACGACACTGGGCATTCAAGTACCTCATTGATATGGACGGCATGGGCTACAGTGGCCGCTTCATGGCCTTCCTCGCGAGCGACAGTGTCCCGCTCAAGGCGACCGTGTACGAGGAGTACTTCAGCGACTGGATACAACCCTGGTGCGTCCTCTCTTCCTCTCCTCTTTTTATCTCTACCTCTCTATTTTTTTTCTTTTTCTGCGTTCCTTCTCCCGCAACGCAACCACTCGCTCACACAGACACACCACACAGGCTCCACTACATACCCCTCTCACACACTTATAGCGAGATATACAACATCCACGCGTACTTTTCCGGCCCGCTCCGCGCGGCGCTCGACGCGCTGCGCGCTTCGCAGTCCGCCTCCGCAAACACCTCGGACGCCGCGGATGCGAACGAGGCCGGGGACGAGCATGGGGACGAGGACGCGGAGCGTCTTGCGGCGGAAGGCGATCGGAGACTGCGGAGGATCGCAAGGGCGGGGAAGGAGTGGAAGAGGAGGGTTGGGAGGACTGTTGATATGGAGGGTGCGTTGTCTCCTTTGATCTTTGCTTTTTTTCCCCTTTTGGCTGATTTTTTTCTCGTAGTGTATGTGTATAGACTCGCGCTGGAGTGGGCGCGGCTGTGTGCGGATGATAGAGATGCGATGTCGTTTGAGCTTTGAGCTTTGGATGCCTTTCTTTGTTCTTGCGTTTGTTTTTTTTTTTTGGTGCTGTCCTCGTGTTCGCGCTCTCGCTCGCTCGCGTTTTGAAACTCGCTACCCCCACTCTCCGTTGCCATCGCCATCGCCATCGTCTTCGGATTATAGACCACCCACACAATGGTTGCTCCCTCCCCCCCTCTTCCTTTCTCTTTTCTTTCTCTCTCTTGATTCGTAGACAAAAACCACCGCCACGCACTCCGACCAACGAACGTTTTTTTGGTCTCCCCCCTAATGCCAACAGTACCTTAGGCCTTCACCTCGATAACATACATACAGACAGACAGACAGACATCCACGCATACATACATGCACCACCCACCCACCAACGCGCTCTGGACGTTTGCTTTTGTAACATTATGATTGATATTGATATTTTATCCATCGTATGTAGTCTTCCTCTCGTTTACTATGTACGTACGTGCCTCGTGCCTCGCATTCCATTCTCGCAGCCTCGCAGCCTTGCAGAGATTGAAAGAAAAACAAAAATAGTTGTAGTACCTTGTTATCAGCAGCTGTGGTTTATTAGTTTATTTCGTGTACATAATAGTGTGTGTGTGCGTGTCTTTTTTTTCTTTTGTTTTTGGTTTTAGTGCGAGGAATTGCCTGGCCCGATCAAGTACATGCGGTAATAGATGTTGTCGTTCTTTAGTGTAGATCTAGGTAGATATCGCACGTAAGTAATACAGTAACGTGCCCATAGTCATCGTTCCGTATATAATTGGCCACTGCGACCGCGAAGACATCCATTTTTTATTTTGGGATCCACGGTTTGACAGGCACTGCGGCCAAACAAGGATTATCGAGTCTCCTTGAAAGGTTCGACAGGAAACAGTCATTGGCTGGCTGTCGTCATCCTCCAGTTCTGTTTTGGAATATCATTTCCCTCTTTGTTTGTTTGCTCTTCTTCTTGCTTCATATAAGATCTACAGGCACATCTGCTCTCTATTGCGCGCGCGCTAATCACTGTAATCGTTTTCCCAGCGTCTTATCGGCTCCAAAGTCACAAGAAGAGCATAGTCATATCTTATAATCGACGTCTTCCAAGAATGGTTGTACAAAATTGTCTTGGTAAAGACAGGCCCAACCACTCACATCTCGCGATACATAGATGGACGTGTATTCGTAGGGGAATGTTTTTTCTTGCCAGGGAGAACCTTGAATCGTTGGCTATGCTTCCTTTGACATCCGTTCTAATCAGAACATGTAAACGGTGACAGATGACCTTGAACATGAGGTTTGGGCGTTAAACCATACTTCGATTACGAATAAATTCTCTCAAGGGTGCGCCGGACAATTCCGCCTTTCCTTCCAACTTCACAATTGCCTTCAGGATTAACTCGGAACTGAAAATAGATGGACAAAGTTTCAAGCTCTGGCAGTGGTCCGTCTGTCCCACAATCTGTTCGATCTCCTGTTAGCACTGTCAATCATGACATTCTAGTCAAGATATTCAGCTTTTTGGACGTTCAATCACTGGGTCGTGACAAAAGTATCTCTGAAGATCTGGCTATCCATCTACCTATCCCGCATGAACCAATACTTGAGCCAATCCGTTGTCGCAGTCCACACCAATCATCATATGAGCAGACTGTAGCAGCAGAAACAGAGGCATCACCGGATGCCATGATGTCGCGCAGCTTTGTTGCCCATCTATATCGTACCTCACTTGTATGCAAAGCATTCTTCCTTCCAGCAATGGATCTTTTGTGGCGGTCGATGGACTCGTTTGTACCTATTTTAAAATTGTTACCCACCATGAGGGAGATCGATGGTATTTTTGTAAGTTGTTTAATGGGCAACTTCCTCGTTTTGAACCTCTACTGACCCGATGAACCTGCCTATACCTCTCAGATGCTCACAGGAGATGTCGAAGCCGCCCATGTCGAACGTCTTACGATGTACGGCTCAAGAATCCGCAAATTTGCCTTAACCGAAGTTGATCAACCTCGAATTGCACCGTTTACTTTACTCCATATCGCTTCAATCCTTCCAAAAATTCCACACGTTCTATGTTATTCGGCTTGTGCGTTGACATCGTCGACCGCCTCTCTCCTTCTGACAAATGGTCTTAAACGCTTTGAGTTGACAAACGCCGCCGACAACACGGTGCAAATCATTAAACCATTCTTATCTACCTTACAAGCGAGAGCTCCAGAACTGGAACATCTCATTCTCCGTGATTCTCTTGGTTCGGAAACACTCGGCGTTGTCTCCCGTTATCAACACCTCCTCTCCCTGGAGTTTGTCGGAAACATCGATATCGTGATTTTCTCCCAGATCGTCACCCTGCCCGAACTTCGCAAACTCATTCTGAACGTGGCCGACTCAATGCCCGTGGAAACACCACGGACCGCCAATTTAATCAGCCTGAAGAGACTGGAGACAGTTCACATCACAGGATTTGGTGCAACTATCGAATCCTTTATTCTAAGGCTTGAGGGTAGTTCATTAGTTGATGTAGGTGTTACCTCACAACAAACCAACCAACAGTCAACCAATCAACCAATCGTACAATCAAAACCTAAAGCTAAATCACGGACCTCAAGTGGCTTGCCCCGACAGGCGCCTGGTTTGGTGTCAAATTCTTTCCTAGGAAAATTCTTATCTGCCTTGGGCGCCCAGTGGCCAGCTTTACGTTCTCTCAGCGCCAATGTAACTAGCAGGTCTTCCGGGGAAGTTTCCGAGATTGCTTTGAACGCAATTAAGAAGTTGGAAAGCCTGGAAAACTTGAATCTAGGCATACCACTGCGACCAGCTGAACTAATGGACCTCGCAGCGAATCTCCCGAATTTGATCACTCTTCGCGTTGAAATCAGGGAGGGCTGCCTGCTTGATTTAGGTTTCTTGAGTTCAGTGGTAAACACGTCACCACGCCTATCGTCATTAAACATTAAATTTGGTTTCTGTGGAATATCTGTGGACTCTCTGACCTCTTTCTCCGTCAATCCACATCTACAAACCTTGGTAATCAATGCTAACCATGATTCCAAGGCAGCGGGCTTCCAAACGGTTGTACGCGTAGGGGAATACTTAGATAAAGTATTCCCAGGACTGAAACGCGTGGAAATAGAGGCTTATTCCGAAGCCTCGTTCTGGAAAGAGGTCTGTGAGGTAGTTATGATGATAAGGCGCGTTCGAAGAAATGCTGAAAGAAAGATGGCGACTAAGAATACAGCTGAATAGTGTGTTTTGGATACTAATAGTGATATTTATTATCTTAGTGTATCTGCATTTGCTGTTTAGGCCAGAATTCTTTTTCTGGAGGATAGATAGTAGTGCTCTAAAGAGCAATTGAAATACTGTTGAAGCTATGATTTCGGATCAGTCCATGAATCTTCAACGTTGAACTCCGGACTCAAATTTGTCTGTCTAATCTCTCCGGACCGATGAGCCCGGTCAGTTTAACTCAAGCTAGTTCATTTACACGAAGGTTGAGCAGAAGGGTAGTGACAACCATGTACCTTTCTGGTCTCAATACATTACAATATCAACATCGATAGTACACCTTGAACACGACCCTGAGAACCTTCCTCCAGTTCCTCCACAGTCCTGGATTGGTCCTGGACTCGTTTGGTTAAGCGATGCATACCCAGTCGTTTTCAGTCCCAGATGACGACATACCTCTACACTCTGGAGACTAGCCTTGGACTTCTCAGGTTGTGCAATGACAAGAAATCATGCATAGATTTAACAGCATGGGGCGGATGATTGTCGATTCTACAGTCGAACTTATGAAAAGTTGTTGAGGATGGAAATCACCGAAAGATGACCCACGTGCCTGCCACCATTCTTTTCGATCTGATTCTTCGACTGACGTTTTGTTCTGGACCTTCATTGTGATCTTTCTGACTATGGTCTCTTGAAGGGACAATCTGACGAGAAACAGCCATTGGTTATCATTCGTCATCCTCCAGTCTTACTCTTTCGTGCTGGTTCTGTTCTGGAATCTTTCCCTCCTTGTTTTGTTTGCTATGGAAATTTCCTTTCTTCTTGCGTAATATAAGATGTACAGGCACATCTGATTCCTATTGCGCGCGCGCCAAGCACTGTAATTGGTTTCCCAGCGTCATATCTGCTCTAAAAGAAAAGAAAGTCACAGAAGATATCTGCATAGTCATATCTGATGACCCAGACTTACCTCTTTTTTTTTTTCTTTGCGGATAAGAACGCACATATGCTGAAGTTTACGTTTCGTGGTGATTGCTTCCCGCTCAGCAGAAGATATAACGGAATAACAAGGCGCCGCCTCAAAGTTTTTTTGTGTTGTTGGTATTTTGCCATGACCGTGAAAAGACCATTCATCTTGAAGGAATTATTAATGATCACACGCGTATGTTTGAGATGGAAATCACCGTCGGAACCAGAAGTAAGTTCCTCGAAACTGATGTTCATTTCTGTCTGACTATGGGCTCTCGAAGGAACAAATTGACGGGAAACAACCATTGGTTACAATTCTCATCCTCCGGCGTTGGCCTTTCGTGCTCGTTCTGGACTTCTCTTCCCTCCTCTTTCTGCTCGGTATGAAATGTACAGCACATCTGATCTCCTTCGCGCGCTCTCTGAGCACTGTATTCGGTTTCCCAGCGTCATATCGGATCTGAAACATCAGAAAGTATCAGACGTCTTTCAGAAATGGACCCGGAGTACATAGACTGTTATTCTGATTGTCTTGAAAGGACGGCCACTACTCACACACATTTCAGGATCTTGCTCGCGAGGTACTTGTCGAGTTACGCACTCACCAGTAATGTTCTCTTTTATATTGTACCTGGCGGAACAAAAGTACAGAGGTGGACCTGATCTTGAATCATCGGTTGTGCTTCCTTTGACATCTTGTTCTGATTCAGACATGTAAACCATGGCAGATGACCTTGAACATGAGGTTTAGGCGTTAAACCATACTTCGATTAGGAATAAATTCTCTCAAAGTTGCGCAGGACAATCCGCCTTTCTTTCCAACTTCCAACTGCCTCCAAGTTAATCTTGGAACTTGAAATAGATGGAGAACGTTTCAAGCTCTCGCAGTGGTCCGTCCGACCCACAATCTATTCGCTCTCCTGTCAGCACTGTGAATCATGCCATTCTTGTCAAGATATTCAGCTTTTTGGATGTTCAACCATCGGGCGATAACGAAAGTAACTCTGGAGACCCGCCTATCCGTTTTCCCAGCCCGCACGAACAATCATATCAGCAGACTTCAGCAGCAGAAACAGAGGCATCACCGGCTGCCTTGATGTCGCGCAGCTTTGTTGCCCATCTATATCGTACCTCACTTGTATGCAAAGCATTCTTCCTTCCAGCAATGGATCTTTTGTGGCGGTCGATGGACTCGTTTGTACTTATTTTTGAATTGCTGCCCACCATGAAGAAGATTGGTGGTGTTTTTGTGAGTTGTTTCAAGGGTAGCCTCCCGGTTTTGGACCTCTACTGACACGATGAACCTGTCTATGCCTCAGATGCTTACAGGAAATGTTCAAGCGGCACATGTAGAACGCTTTAGGATGTACTGCTCAAGAATCCGCGAGTTTGCCTTAACCGAAGTTGATCAACCTCAAATTGCACCTTTTAATTTACTCCAGATCGCTGCGATCTTTCCAAACATCCCACATGTTCTATGTTCTTCAGCTTATACATTGTCATCACCCACTGCGTCTCTCCTTCTGACAAATGGCCTCAAACGCTTTGAGCTGAAAAATGTCACCGACACCGCAGTACAAGTCATTCAACCGTTCTTATGCACCTTGCAGGTGAGAGTTCCAGAACTGGAACATCTCATTCTCCATGATTCTCTTGGCTCCGAAACGCTCAGCGCTATCGCCAGCTACCAACATCTTCTTTCCTTGGAGCTTGTAGGAAATATCGATATCGTACTTTTCTCCCAAATAGTCACCCTGCCCGAACTTCGAAAACTCACTTTGAATGTAGCCGACTCAACTCCCGTCGAAACCCCACGGACGGCTAATTTAATCAGCTTGAAGAAACTCGAGAGGCTTCATATCAAAGGGTTTGGTGCCACCATTGAGTCCTTTATTCTCAGGCTGGAGGGTAGCACCTTGGTTGACGTAGGTGTTACTGTGCAGTCAAAGCAATCAGACCCGATTGAAGTGTCTGGCTTGGTTACGGAGACGTCGGATCCTTTCTTAGGAAGATCCTTATCCGCCTTGAGCACCCAGTGGCCAACGTTGACTTCTCTCAGCGTCAATATAACCTGCAGGCCTTCCGAGGAAGTTCCTGAAATTGCTTTGAACGCTCTCAGGAGGTTTGAAAGCTTGGAAAACTTATATTTAGGACTACCATACAAACCAGCTGAACTTCTGGACCTCGCAGCCAGATTCTCGAATCTAATCACTCTTCGCGTTGAAGTCAGGACGGACAGCCTCCTTGATTTAGGTTTCTTGAATTCAATGGTGAACATGTCTCCACGCCTATCCTCATTAAACATTGAATTTGGGCCCTGCGGAATTTCTGTCGACTCTGAGACATCTTCTTCTCTCAATCCACATTTAAAAACTTTAATAATCAAAGCCAACCACGAGACGACCGACTTCTCAACGGTTGTACGTGTAGGAGAATATTTGGACAAAGTCTTCCCAGGGCTACAACGCATCGAAATAGAACCCTGCTCTGGAGCCTTGTTCTGGAAACAGGTCCGTGAAATAGTTATGATGAGTCAGCGCGTTCGAAGAAGAGTTGAAAGAGAGACGACTAAGAAGATGGCAAGTAGTGTCTAGGATAGATGATGTCAGCTCACCCTACGACGTTCTATATCATCGCCTTTTATGCTAAAGTTGAACGTCAAAACGTTAAACTCCTGTGTATTTGCTGATCCTGTTTACAACGGAATCCTTCTTCTTCTTGACCAAGTGTTGTAACTGCTGGCAGCCATTAATGTTTCCTGTGGAAAAAGTGAAAAAGAAACATGTCATAGCATTTCCGGTGCATGGATTTCAGGAGGAAAAAGGCAATAGACAATGGAAAGTGTCTTTTTCTGAGACAAAAAGCTGACATTGAAATGGTATTCCACGTTTCTTTTCACTTTTTCCACAGGAAATATTAGTGGCTGCCAGCAGTGACAACACTTTTTGAATCAGACTGACCGGGCTCATCGGTCCGGAGAATTAGTTAGACAATAGAATTCAATTAGTTAGACAAATTTAAGTCCGACCCAGACGGCCTTTATCAGTCATGGCGGCACATCTACCTTTCTCGCCTCAATGCATAACAACATCAACGTTCGATAGTACACCTTGAATATGACTTTGAGAATCTTCCCACAGTTCCTTCACAGTCATTGACTCGTTTTGTCTGCATAATTGATACACATACTCGGTCGTTTCCAGTCCCCGATGGCGACGTACTTCTACACTCTGTAGATCTCACTCATATTGGACTTCTAAGCGAATTTCAGACAACAGTGGACTGGATCTATTCTCTGCCTCACAAAGTCAAGATGTACGGACGGCCATCTTGATTTGCATTTTCTTATTCCTCTCATGTTCAGTATGATGGCAGGCAATCGTGACCTTGCACTTCACTCCGACTGGTACGATCATGGGCATAATCGGTTTCACAGGCAAAACGGGAAGCAGGCAAGCCTGATATTTCGTTGGATTTACTATTTGATGTGCGCTCCTTAGGATTCAGCTTCCATTTCGGAGCTTCTTATCGGAGCTTCTTACCGGATAGGAGGCTCGCAACACTGGTCTTATTTACCTTCAAGACACGTCACATTGGGTTTCAAATTCGGTGCGCGCTAAGCACTGTAATTGGTTTCCCAGCATCAGATCAGCTCTCAAAGAACAGAAAGTCACAGAAGATATCTGTATAGTCATATCTGATGGATCCAGACTTCTCTCGTTTTGTCTTTGCGGGTAAGAACGCACACATGCTGAAAATTTCCGTTTCGTGGTGATTGCTTCCCGCTCAGCTCCAGATATAACGGGATTACAAGGACTTCCTACGCCACAGACTTTCTTTGTGTTAGTAGGTTGTCATGATCGCGAAGAGACCATGATTGTCGGAAACTCATGGCCCAAAGGAATTATTGATGGTCACACGCGTGCGGAACCCGGTTCTTCGAAACTGCCAGATACCTTTTTTGAACTTCATCTCTGTCTGGCTAGGGGCTCTCGAAGAGACAACTTGACGGAATAACCATTGGTTAGCAGTCGTCTTCCTCCAGTGTTAGCCTCTCGTGCTCGTTCTGGACTTCCCCTCCCTCCTCTTTTGGCTAGCTACGAGATGTACAGCACACTGATTTCAATCGCACGCTTTCTGAGCACTGTATCTGGTTTCCCAGCGTCATGTCGGTTTTGAAACAACAGAAAGTAACACAGAAGGCTCAGGTAGCGGATGACCTTGGACATGAGGTTTGGGCGTTAAACAATACTTCAATTACGAATAATTCTCAAGGCGCGCCGCACAATCCGCCTTCTTCTTTCCTTCCAACCTTCTAACTGCCTTCAGGATTAGCTTGGAATTCGAAACAGATGGAGAACGCTCCCAGCTCTGGCTCTAGTCCGTATGAACCACAATCTAATCGCTCTCCTGTTAGCACCGTCAATCACGATATTCTAGTCAAGATCTTTAGCTTTTTTGACGTTGAACCAGGCGATGAGGAAAGTATACCTGGAGACCTACCTATCCGTTTGTACCCCATCCCGCGCGAACCCTGTCTTACGCCAGCTTCAACAAGAGGGAAAGCGACACAACGCTCTTCCTTGAAGTCGCATAGTTTTATTGGGCACCTATATCGTACCTCACTTGTATGCAAAGCATTCTTCCTTCCAGCAATGGATCTTTTGTGGCGGTCGATGGATTCTCTGGTACCTATTTTAAGATTGCTACCCACCATGAGGGAGATCGATGGTGTTTTTGTGAGTTGTTTAATGGGAAACCTCCTCGTTTTGAACATCTACTGACACGATGAACCTGTCTATGCCTCCCAGATGCTCACAGGAGATGTTGAAGCCGCCCATTTTGAACGCCTTAGGATGTACTGCTCAAGAATCCGCGAGTTTGCGTTAACCGAAGTTGATCAACCTCGAATTGCACCGTTTACTTTACTCCATATCGCTTCGATCCTTCCGAATATCCCGCATGTTCTATGTTCTTCGGCTCATACATTGACAACATCAACCGCTTCTCTCCTTCTGACAAATGGTCTCAGACGCTTCGAGTTGACAAATGCCACAGAAACCACGTTACATGTCATTAAACCATTCTTATTTACCTTACAAGTGAGAGCTCCAGAGCTAGAACATCTCATTCTCCGCGTTTCTCTCAGCTCCGAAACGCTCGGCATTATCTCCAGTTACAAACATCTTCTGTCCCTGGAGTTTGTGGGAAACATCGATATCGTGATTTTCTCCCAGATCGTCACCTGCCAGAACTTCGCAAACTCGTTCTGAATGTGGCCCACTCAACGCCTGTTGAAACCGCACGGACCGCCAATTTGATCACCCTGAAGAGACTTGAGAAACTTCACATCACAGGATTTGGTGACACCATAGAATCCTTTATTCTTAGGCTCGAGGGCAGCTCCTTGGTTGATGTAGGTGTTACCTCACAACCAACCATACAGTCAAAACGTAAACTGGCATCACAAGGCTGGACTGGCTTCCACTGTGATGAGTGTGGTTTTCCCTATGATGCGCCAGGTTTGGTTCAAGAGGCGCCGAATTCTTTTTTAGAAAGATTCTTATCTACCTTGAGCACCCAGTGGCCAGCCTTGCCTTCTCTGAGCGCCACTGTAACCAGCAGGTCTTCCGAGGAAGTTTCCAAAATTGCTTTGGACGCAATCAAGAAGCTAGCAAGCCTGGAAAACTTGAATCTAGGCCTACCACTGCGACCAGCTGAACTTATGGACCTCGCAGCGAAACTGCCGAAACTCATCACTCTTCGTGTCAAAATCATGGAGGACAGCCTGCTTGATTTCAGTGGTAAACACGTCTCCACGCCTATCATCATTAAACATTAAATTTGGTCTTTGTGGAATATCTGTCGACTCTGTGACCCATTTCTCCGTCAATCCACATATAAAGACCTTGGTAATCAAAGCCAACCACGATTCCAAGACAGCGGGCTTCCAGACGGTTGTTCGTGTAGGAGAATACTTGGACAAAGTCTTCCCAGGGCTACAACGCATCGAAATAGAGGCTCACTCCGAAGCCTTGTTTTGGGAAGAGGTTCGCGAGGTAGTTATGATGATACAGCGCACTAAAAGAAAGGCTGAAAGAGAGATGAAGAGTAAGAAGACAGGATAGATAATTGGTAGCTTACGTCAGAAGTTTCTTTTGTATCTAGAATTATGATGTAAGCTCCTGTTCAATTGCTGATCCTGTTTACGACAAGGATTTTTTTATCTCGAGATAAACTTTCAAGGGCGACCAGAAATACCCTTCTGCACAACCTTGCGTAAAATCAACTAACATGAGTTACCATGTAAGAGGTGATTATGAATAGCTCATTCGCCGGGCTCGGTCGGTCCGCAAAGATTAGACAAATTTGAGTCCGACCCAGACGGAGAAGATCTGAAATCGTAGCTTTGTCAGTGACAACCATGGCGGAACCTTTGCCTTTCTCGCCTCAATGCATTACGACATCAACATCGATAGTACACCTTGAATACGACCCTGAGAATCTTCCCCCAGTTCCTTCACAGTCATGGACTCGTTTTGTCTGCATAAGTGATACACATACTCGGTCGTTTCCAGTCCCAGATGGCGACGTTCTTCTACACTCCGGAGATCTCACTAATATTGGACTTCTAAGCGAATTTCAGACAACAGTGGACTGGATATGTTCTCTGCCTCACAAGGTCAAGATGTACGGATGGCCATATTGATTTGCATTGCCTTCTCATTCCTCTCATGTTCAGAATTATCGCGGGTAATCATGACCTTGCGCTTCACTCCGATTGGTACGATCGTGGACATAGTCGATTCCACAGGAAAATTGGGAAGCAGGTAAGCTTGAGCCTTATTGCGTTTGAATTACCGCTTGATGTGTGCTCCTAGGACTCAGCTTCTATCTTGGAGCTTCTTACCGGAGAGAAGGCTCGCAAGTCTGGTCTTATTTACCTTCAAGACGCGTCACACGAGTTCAAAATTCGCCCCAACGGGAGAACTTGGACTGTATATGGTTCACCGGTGTGTTTTGCGACTCAAGATTCAATCGTTGTTCGCTCATAGTCGATGGAGTG
The DNA here is from genome assembly GCA_017657235.1 of Termitomyces sp. T73sscA. NCBI lineage: Eukaryota > Fungi > Basidiomycota > Agaricomycetes > Agaricales > Lyophyllaceae > Termitomyces > Termitomyces sp. T73sscA. The sequence continues at coordinate 73,133 of JAGGAP010000067.1, read as the reverse complement.
GTCCCCATACTTCTTTGACTGGGCTTTCAACTACAGACGTGAGGAGGGACATGGTACAGCACTTATTTCTGCTAACCGACCAAATCAAAGCTGACAGTGCTGCGATGTAGCGTTGGTTGCTGCGTTTCCTAAGACTGATATATTGTCATTATTTCAACTCCCACTTTTCTTTTCTACGATTTCAGCTCATGTTTATCTTCTGCTTCAAGGCTCACGCATGGCCCCCCATTTGGAACGTTTGATATGAATCGGGACAACAACTACGTCGGCTGCGAGGACCTCCGTGCCCGTCTTGCTCACCTTCGGCCACGACTGCATGTATTTGGACACATTCATGAAGCCCGGGGGTCTTACGTGCATTCTTGGGGCTCGGATGCAGAGGCATTACCGTTGCCGATGGTACAAAATGATTTTTATATGGCGGATGATGAGATTGGGCCATCGCTACGTAGAAACATCAACAAAGGCGGGGATGAGACTGTCTTTGTCAATGCGGCTACTTGGCCGGCGGGACGAGGCGCATGGCGAGGAACTCATAGAGTGCCTTTCGGGGGACCAGGGTTCCAAGCCATCGTCGTTGATTTACGTGATTGATTTACTACGGCCTCATAATGGTTGAACCGGCCAGATTTTGTTTTGCGCACAGCTACGCACCATTTTCCCTATTTTGCTACATAGTACCAGGTTCAAGTTCCATAGACACTCGGAGTATGTATTGGAATTAGTTGCAAAGTACGAATGGGCAGATTACCTATTTTGCTCTGCTTCAAGATCATCCCACTTTCCGAGATGAAATACGGACGGAAGGTCCTCCCATACTTTCTCTCTGCCCTTTTTGTGCTGAAGTTGCGAAAACTCGATACACCTAGAACAGACCTTGAGGGAGTCCCAATCACAGAATGGCTCAAGTGGATGTACGACAGCTCTGAGTTCTTCTATGTTGCGCCACGACATCAGCTGCTGCAGTCGCGAATGGCACCGAAGCTGGCATGCAGTGTCGCTGGTAAACTCGAAGAGAAATTTATGCGTCAGAGATTTCTGCAACTCCCACAGTCTTTCTTTGCCGGAAAGACAGAGAGCTTTGTCTTGCCATGAGAGCACAGAGTCGTTGAGTAGGACGTCGTTTGGTATACTCGTAGATACATAGAACGCCCAGGGAAGGATCTCAGGGATATTGGCCTCGCGGGCGAGAGGGATAGCTCGCACAATAGTAGATGCATTGTATGAGTATTTTGAAGATAAGAGCATGTCGCAGTTGCTCAAAGACGAGGGGAATATTCTCCTCAATATTGAAATGCATTTATCGCGCAAGATGACGATGTCGTACTTCGTGCTGACTCGGAGAATGCCTGAGACAAATTGTATGATTGCAGGGAGTTCTGCGTCATGCGGGAGCTTGTCGAAGTAACTGTTAACGTTTGAAAATGGTGAGGAGGTTCGGCTGCAAGGTCTGAGCGAAGTGGACTGACAAGGGTCCATAAAGTGCTCTCAGGACGTCCGTGAAATCATCGAGATCGTCAGCGAGGTGTACTACAGGGAGACCATCTATCTTTTCCGCGCCGTTTTGAGGCTGGGGGACCATGAATAGATCTGCAAAGACCTTGGAGTGTTTTCCGAGAATCGATGTATGAACGCGGAATGCCACGTCTTGTATAACGAGAACGATAGACCCATCCAAGAACCAGAACTCTTCATTTTGCCGAATTTCCTTGTCATTTGAGGTCGCCGACATTAGAAATTCAAGAGGAAGTTTTCTGAACCGTTTCGGCAAAAGAATTTAGGCAAACAACTAAATAACCAATTAAGGCAATAAAGAAGTCGCTACTCGAAATAGTAACCGATAAGTGCACTGAAGGGGATCCTACACTGCGAGAGAGAATCCATTCAAATACTAGATTCAGGCTCTCTCGTCAATGCTTCATCCCCGCAACCGGCTTCGTCAACTCTAAAAGAAGCTTGCGATACGACCCGCTCGTTTCTTTGGAGATGTGGTACTCAAGCGTCGTTCTCTGCTTTTTGAAATAAGCAGCTTTTATGCCTTCGAACCGGACTTGATCCCAATGAGCGCGCACAACCCTTCAAGAACCGCAGATAACGATGACATTACGGGTCAAGAAACGTAAAGAACTTACCGCCAGATGAGCTCGTGGTCTCGTGTCCCGAAACCCTTCATGGCATTGTGGATAAGTTTCGCGTCGCGATAGATACTTGGTTGATCATGTTTGGGGTCGGCACCTTTGTAGATATGCAATAGAGCGTCTTCCATATGTCCTCGGCTATATGAAGGTGATACACTCGTCAAAGCTGCAGAAGCTGGAGAATGAATGAGACAAACAATTCCGCCCTGATGACCTTTGCGAATGATCGGTATTTCTTATATTTTCTGGGATACGCTTCGAAGCTGGACGATGCTCAGGGATATTGCATTCTACGTAGACAAGTACACACATTGCTTCGAGATGCGCTGGATTTCGGTTGATGAATATCTCGCAGAAGACCATCTAATTCGAAGAGGGTTTCAATGGTGAAAGACCAAGAAGAGATAAAAATGTTTACCTCGTCTGTTCCAAAACGCTTTTCCCCTGCGTTGTAAAGAGCATCTACATCGCGTGTGACATGCGCATAATCAACAGGTGCTGTATCAGGAGAGCGATCTGAACTGAGGGCCATGAGAAACACTGGGTTGAAAGTTAAGACTGTCGAGATAGATGATATACGAGAGAGCTGACTGCGTTTGGTCTTCATACTAAGGTCATTTTGAACATCTTGAACAAGGTTGCGTCTGGTGAAATGCTGATATGCATTGATGAGAAGGCGAATCTCAGACATCGGTCGTGCAAGTAGGATTTCCGTAAGTATCTTCTCCTTCGTGCTAAAACACTTAGAACGGACGGCATGGCCGAGAATGGTGTACAATACATACCCTATGCCTTGGAGTGCTTCACGCAACAACCAGACATCCCATCCCAGAGGACCCATAGCAAGTGCGCGAAGACTCCAACTATTCAACACAAGATCAACATGGATTTGACATCACTGATAAAGAAGGCAAATTGACGTACTTGAAGTTGAACGTCGATTCTTTATCCAGAACGTCTACAAGCTGCAAACCATAAGCCGCAACGAACCTGTTCGAGACTGCCTGCATCTTCATTGCCGACAGGGGCGCAAGAGTCGATATTACTGAAGAAAAACTATTGGGTCATCGTGGAATGAGGATAACGGGATGATGCAACCTACAAACATCGTCATTGGTACCAAATCCTTTTGTCGCATTCCTGATATTCTCTGCGTCTACAGCTGGGTTATATCCAGGTACGATATGATCGGCCGAAATGAAGATGTTCGGGACCTCTGTTCCCAAATACCATAAAGTCTGAGCGTGAGATGATTGAGGTGCCCCAGGATATGTTGAGGAAATGAGCGGCGGAGGCAATTGTTGAGGATATTGTACAGGGGGTGAAGGATATCCTGGACGAGGTCCAATAGGAGGTGGAGGATGATATGATGTTTGACCAGGTGGCGGGTAGAACGATTGCGGAGGTCCTTGTGGGGGATAGTGTGGTGGAGATGTGTATGGAGGTTGGTAAGCACTACCGATCGGCTGTCCTGGGATAGGAGGCGGGCCATATCCAGAGTTTGACTGAGTGCAAAGTCAACCAAGACATAAAGCAAGACATTGAACAGGACGGACAGGTAAGGCGAACGGAAGCCCTGAAGTCTAGAGCGATTGTAGATTTAGAATAATCATCGGCAAAGGGGATTTGCATAAAAACAAACAGCTGGGTCTGGATGAGGGGGTGGCTTTGTGAAAGACGTCAGATTTCATCAAGAAAGATAAGTGAACAGATAACTAACGTTTCCACCGTACTGCGGCTGATAATATGACATCGTTTCTTTGGAATGGCAGCTAGGAAGCTGGTCTGGTTTCCACGGACTCGGGTTTTATTTCCAGCGCCTCGGAAGAAGCGCGCAAATCACAAAGGTAGAGGTCAGGTCCAAGTTTTAAATTCTGCCCCTAGATATGACAGCGTGGCGGTGTCAGATATTGAGATCCGAGAAAATCGTTCATTACAAGTTTTGAGCTCTTCATGTAAGAGATTTGCCTTAAACAGAGTTGAAGGTTCGTACTAACTTTATCTGTGTCCACTCCTAGCTTCAAGCTTCAAGCTTCAAAAGCCTTACTAGGTTGGGCTTAGGCAGATGCATGCATGATCGACAAGCGCGACACACGTGACTAGCACGCGACATTTGGCAGTGGCAATGCGTGTCAGGCACCGTCACTGCCTTTTGCTGTCGACCAGTAAGTATACTTAGCTGTCGATACCACGTCAGACACAACTCTATCTAGACTTTTACGGAACGCCAAGAATAGTGACACTCTTCAAGCTCAAGGTATGAGATGATATCGAGTTCCTGGCCTCGGAACGCGATCTACAAGTAATAGTTGCTGATCTTGTCCCTCCATGCATCAGAAGATAGTGTGCCAAAAGGTATCAATCGTGACAGACTAGGTATATCCGGACACAAAAGTTTGAGTAAGTAGTACATCAGGTGCGATCTGAATCAACCTCGGAAACACTGCCAACGTCAAATTCAACGTCCGGTACTAGTGTTCATAAGGGAGGCGTGACTCGACAAGCACCTACGTATGAAGTAATGCAGTACGTCAGAAGGTGACCGGACAATGAGGAATTGATCGTACCTCTATGTGCGTGACGGTAGTCCCGTTCTATACATACTATGTATACATTTTCGATTTCCATCTTTGCACAATCACGATTCTGGAAATGTGCCTCGTACGCCGTAGACTTCTCTTAAAATTCCTATCCGCACAATATACGTATCTAGCTGATTGCTCGCGTCAGTTCGTGTAGATTGCTACCCAGTGTTTCCGACATACGATGTCCTGGATTTTGTCTTCTTCGTGTCTCTGTTCATCCCGGGTAGCATATGCCTTGCAATTTCTCCCCGCACTACTTCTACCCGCCCTGATCCGCTCCAACAGCTCGCGTAGCAGCCACACACTCTCTGTGTACTTGATGAGCGCACGCCGACCGTCGTTTGCCGTGTCTAGCGATACTGCTTCGCGAGCCAAATCAAGCGCGGAGAGAAGGAGCTTTCGCATGTTCGAGTCTGTTAGAGATTCGAGAAGCGAAGCCTTAGGAAGTTGACGATCGATTGAGGTCATTATTGGGTCCGGGGGGGAGGGGAGGGGAGGGAATCTTGGGAATGTTGATAGCCACTTTATGAGGACCACCCGCTGTTTGTCCCTGCCTGATGTCAAGTGCATGCACCCTATGTATGTATGTAAGTAGTATGAGCGGGATGGGGGGCCCCCATCGTTGGAGCCGAACTAGCGTCCGTCGGGAAGTCTGGAATGCTGTGCTTTTTTTATTCATGAGTAATTGAGTGTTTCATGCAAGCTTCTTTCATGCTTTTTTTTGCCTTTACGCGCCGAGTGTTTTGTGGGCGCTTCGAACTAACCAGCGGGGTTTCTTGAGACAAACAAAGTACATAGGACGGACAGGATTGCCGGAGACCAGCGAGTAACTTGCCTTTCCCCAAAAAAACAATCGTTCCAGGGGCCAGGTGTTCAACAGCAGAGACAAAGGAACGCGAATGACCTACCCGGTGGCTATTGTATGTATGCGTGAGTTGTGAACCACGCGTGCTCTTCGGTCGGTGCGTTAACCGACTTTGCAAAGGTATTGCCGAAATGCGGAACCATCGCTAGCTTCTGGACTGAGCTAAGCTAGCCAACCCAGTCCTTTCCTGGAAGGACAAAAAGCTTCACTTCAAGCTTGAAAGTTTCTGCCGCATCATGTAAGTAAGGTAAATATAGACCTTTCCAGAAGAAAAACAAGAAATCAAAAATGCTTTCAACGTCAGTACAGTGGAATTTGCCCATCCCCATACTCACTGATACATGGCATAAGGGTCAAATTCAACTGCACAGCCTGAGGAGTGAGTACTTACCGAATTTAATAAACGCCCCGCCCAAACAAAATGCTGTGCAGAAATAATGGTTGGGGCATTCGCCGGCCATCAACCATCATTGATTCTGTCATGAAGGGTTGTCGTTCGCTCAGTGTTTTTGGGAATACTTAAGCTACGTATGAGTATGTTGGCTTCTAGTCGGCGTTAACGTTAGTTACTTCTAGTAGCGGCGAACGAAAATCCTCACGCTGAAACGTTCCAGAAACCGGAAAAAGGCAAAAATGGATAAGATAAATAAAACTGAACTCATTATCTATGTATCTATCCACAATCTAAGCGCTAAGCATCGACGAAAACACCACTCACTCATCAACAATAACCTGCACCCCGCTCGGACAACTCCGCCAAGCCCTCCTACTAAACCACATTTTGTAGGCGCCCACGCTGAGTACGCGCCACCAGTTCCTATCAATGATTCTGTCATGAATGCTGTCGTTCACTCTGTGGTTCTTGAGAGTAATTTTTTCAGGGCTTCTAGCAAAATGAGGCCCGGGCGCATAACGTTACTGCTCAGCGCTACACGCTGAACGTTCTAGAAACTTCAAAAAAAAAATGCACGTGTGTAAGTACATAGTATCTATCTATCTATCTATCTATCTTTTTACACCCTCCATAAGCATCTACGAAAAAAATCACTGCTTATCACCAATAACCACACGTCCCCCGCCAACTCCACCTCTACACTAGTAACCACATCCGAGACCTCCTTCCGCTTCCTCACCCGATTCGAAGACGCATGACCTATGTACTCACTAAAGCACGGCATGGGACAATTCAGCCGCACAGCCTGTATTATATATATCGAGGAACTAAAGTACCTACCGATTTTAATAAAACGCCCAAATAAAAATAAATAAAAAAATGCTGTGCAAAGGGATTCAAGTTTCTCCGGCCATCATCTAACCAATTAACGCATCAACTATCATTGATTGTCTGTCTGTCTGTCACCAAAGGCTCAGGTCGTCGAGAGCAATATCCCAACACCCAAACCATCTGACCTCCCTACGCATGACTCGGACAGGTTCGCACCTAAGTGGCTGAGGCTATGGAATGTATGTATGTATGTATCCCTCAGTCCGAGGTACCAGACTTGCATCGCGCATACCGCATAAGTACGCGCTCACCGCTAGTTTCAGTATATGTAATGTATACTCAGGACACTAGACACTAAGGGGGCCACCAAGAAGCTTTCTTGGAACTTAGGAATAAAAGTACAACTTCAAAGTTTTTTTTGTTCTTTTCTGGTCGCATTCCGACATCATATCGCATCCATAATATCGACGAAAGAGAAATAAATAGATAAATTATGGTTGGACAACGTAAATATCCATCCATCAACTTACTCACTACGCAGGACAATTATGGTTAGCCCGACTTACCGTTGTCCGCTGGGGTCAAGGTCCATTTTACATTAAAAATATGATGATCTGGTGATGGCTCGCGCATTTTGCTGATGGGGTCCTCCTGTAACACTGTGACAACAGCGACGTGGACTTGCTAAGTACTTAGTCATAAGTAAGTAGCTCTTTTGCGAAACTGTGCCATCATAATTGGCGCTGCTATAGACCAAACATCTCATTATGGATAAACTTGAGTTCCTCCGCTTTTGAAAAGTACTTCTAGCCCCCCAAACTGCCCAAACTTGGTGATTGAAGTCATCTAGCTGAAGGGTTCAGCCCATACAACTTTCTTCGGAATCACACCTGGGTCCAGTAAGAGGTGATAGCTAACTGATTCAGCTAGATAGCTAGATGCATAGGCTTTGCGCGCTATTTGAGAGTCTTCTTTGACTGAAATGCCGTTAGCTGAAATGTCATTACGCGGTCAGAACTAAAGGATATGTCTGAGATTTTCCGGTTATGAAAAATATGCTGCAACTGTAAAATTTTTATCCACCCCTCTGCCATCTTCTTCCATACTGTTTCTCAACTCTTGTGTAGAATGCCTGTCTGCAGGAACTGCAGTGAAGATTTTCCATTATTGAACCCCAACACATCCTACAATGAATGTAAGGAGCTCGACGGAAAATCAGACACTGAAAAAGCTGCTATCCAGGTATGCACAGTTCAAATAAGCCTGCTCTTGACTCACATCTATCTATATTAGAGGAAATGCCTCTCATGCATTTCAGTGCATGCTCATCAAGTCAGGTTTTTTTGGGGTGACTTCTAATACACATATGACCAGGTCTCTCAAGTGAAAACATCAAAATGATTTGATAAATTTATTTTGCACCAGGCAAGATTCTTTTTGAAATACAAGAATTTCACAGTAAAACAATCTTCTTTACTCAACCTATCAAGCGGTGTGCTAAAAAGGCCTTCTCACCTGTGACTCATTATATTTTTACATTATTTCAGAGATATTGTATCATTTTATGCTCATGAGAGTGCTACACAGGCTCTGTGCCTGAGCAACAAACTTACTTTGCAAGGAACTGTTGAAGACCTTTTCAAAGAATTCCAAGAGCAGAGTTGGATTTCAAAGGCATCCATAGAAAAGAAGGAAATTGAGATACAGGTTGTTTGTAATCAGTCAGACCTTGTATGCCATTGCTTCTATTTTAATTACATTGCTTAGTATCTTGGTGACATTCATGATGACATTGAAGAAGGTTTGAAGCTAATGTCACTCAGACAGTCTTCACTTACAAAACAGCCTCTGCTTGAAAGCAAAGCTTCTGAAGCTCCTGAGGCACTGCTCTTCTCAAAGCACAAATTATCAAATGCATCTGATACTCAGAACTCTGCAGCATAGCATATTTGTCAGAGTGGTTGGAGGGATGTGCTGCACATTTGCAACTCAGTGTCTCATCAGAGTGCTAAGAAGGATGCATCTGCTCACTGCCACAAGTCTGCAGTGCATCACATTTGACAAAGTGCATGGCCAACACCATTCAAAGCAAAGTTGTATACTTAGGATATGGACATGATTTAGTGCAGCTTTATGCAAATAAAATCGAAGTCATCCATGTTCCCAAAAACTGGATTGATGGTTGCAAAAAGGCTGAGGCATGCTAAGACTTCAATGGTAGTGGTGATATAAGCTCTGGAAGTGCAAAACATTTATGTAAGCTTTGTTTTTTGTTTGGAGCAGTCACTAAGTGGTATTTTACAGGCAAGGTTTAATGGTCAAGAGTATGCACTTGCCCAAGGTTTGCCAGGGTTTGATGACTTTGAAAATCAGAAAATGCTTCAAGAAGAATATGCCAACCTTGTTTATAGTGAAGGATTTCAGGAAACATTTGAAGATATGGGCATTGTGACTGATACAGCTATTCCACACAAGTATCATAATTTTGAATACTGTTTTACAATACTTATTGCTTGCATAGATTTTCAATTCAATCTTTTAAAAATGTGATACTTGGCATCTTCATATCCAGTGATGATGTTCAGTCTGAGCCACTAGCAGGTTTGCCCTATTATGACTTTATTACTACATTACTGCTTCCTAGAAGTGCTATTGATGCACCTGTGAAGAAATTTACTGTTATCATGATAGTGGGCCAGCGCCTACACTAGGAGATTCTATGACAATGGCACTACATGCTTTTATGCATTATATGATTTTAATATCACATTTGCAGCTTGTTCTGTGTGATCTTCAAGATAAATTATCCTCTTTTTTTTTGTTAATATCTGCATTTATTTTATTATGCTTTAGGAACATACAATAAAGATGGTGTTATAATATTGATTGATTTCCAACCCCACTTATAAGCTCTCAATGTACTTATAACATGTAACTGTTTTGAAACTTCTCATTAAAGGTCAGAGATGAACAAGAACAAGAGGCGTTACTGAGATAAAGGGCCCAATGCAATTCAAAGAATTCTGACTTGCCATCTTGAGGACTGTGACAAGAACATAATATATAGAAGTCTTGATCTCCATGATCTCACTCAGTCCAATTTCAATGACCAATGGAATTCATCACTCCAGTCCAAACATGTTCACCAAAAATGACTCAAAAAAGTGGCCAAGTCTGATTCTGGATTGAATAAAGTTGTTATCATTAATGATTCTACAAGTGTATCAAAAGGAACTTCTTCCTCAAATAGGTCAAACACGTCTTCATATTGTCAGCATCAGAGTGATGGCTCTTTAGAAATAGGTTTGTGAATGGTATTTGGGTTTTTGTGTCAAAGTCATTTTTGTTCTGCCAGGTTAGCCTGAGTGTTAGGCTTTTGTATGCTATAGTACTAACACCTTAGTAAAACTTTGGCTATTGTAGAAAATTAAAAATGTTATTTGTTCATGCAATTAAAGATAATACATTGAGCATTGCAGTGACACATTTCCAAATGTAACATTGCCAACCATATTCAGACTATCAAATGCATGCTGAGCATGACCCAAAAACTCCAGAGTTAAAAAAGAAATAAGTGCTTTGCCACTAAGCTTCTCTTTCATTTCTCAAATAACATTCATGTCCTCAATTGAAAGTAGATAGTTGCAACTACCCCAAGATTCTGGATTATGAAAAGCTTCTAGAAACGTCATGTGCTGAGGGCCTGCTTTATTCTTGTTAGGTTTGATATAGCGGCCATTTGTAATGGCAGCTAAAGCATCAAGCTTGCAATAAATCAGCTTTGACTATAGCCACTGGCAAAGCTCACTATGAACAGTACCTGGATGTCTACAACAATACATAAAAGAGTAGCACCCACAAATAATCAGGATTTGTAGAGTTGTAAATGCCATCTTTCTCACTCTTTCAAAATGCAAGGACAGCAGTATCTGTTAGGAGACCGGTCTCCAGACTATGTCCAACTCTACTCTGAGCTTAGTCTGAGGATGTGCCACTCTTAGCACATCTGGATGACTGCTTGGCCCACTCTATCCCCTTCTGTCTTATAATAGTTAGCCTTGATGAGTCATATGCATGGACCTTACTCAGCATTGATTATTGTTAGTCATACTCCATTACATATTGGAGCCCAATTAGTTAAGCAGTATTAGTAACTACACAGCCACCAATATAGTATACCAGTCAAAGTTGTCATAACTCATAGGAGTTGGTCAAGGCCAAAATCTATGGGTTATTACAACTTATGGGTTAGTACAGAGGTCGTTATAGGGTCATTTCTTAGGCTTTTAATTAGCTCAAATCATGTAATTATAGTCTTAACTACATATATCTATAGCTATCAGGCCTTGGAAGTGAAATAATTAGTGACCAAAGTTGGCTGAAGTGTATGGAATTCATCGAGGCGAGTCTGGTGACCAAACTTTGCCAGTAATGTCTCCAATTTGCATGCAAACGATTCATCCATGTTTTCAATATAATCCTTCAGTGTGGAAGCAGCTTGGAATGCATCCCAACGGGCTGGCTTCTCTTTTGACACAATAACATTGCTGTCAATATTGTGGGTTTGTTCTGCTTGATATCATTCTAAAACTGCGTAGCATATATCCTTGTCTGTTTCATCATTGTGCATGATGTTCTCATTTACTGGTTTAAGCAACTCATCAAGAGACATTTGGTTCTGAGGCTGAAGGACACTGATCTTCTCAAGATGAGACAACGAGTTGGAAACTTCTTGTTCAGTGGCAGCAAGGGCTGTTTCAACAGGATCAGCATTAATAAAGCAGCAGAGATGATTTTTTTCTCTTAGATTTGGCAAATTATATCATTTCAGCATGTAGTTACTTGATTTTTAAGGCAATCAAGGCCTTTTTCGAGTATTTTGAGCATCTTCTCAGTCATAGCTGGCATGTCAAACAAGAAGTTCTGCTTCAATATAGAGTTGTACAAGATTTTCCAAAGATTTTCCTAGTGACTCTCGAGTAGAAAATACATTCACAATCATGTATTAATTATGTTTTATTGAATGTCCAAATACTGAGCATCAGGTACAGCCCAAATAGTACTAATTTATCTCCATTTTGAGTGATTTATGGGTTATGGACCCTCAGATAATTGATGGGTTATGGGATATGGGAGGTGACCCATAAATCCCTGCCAACGTACTTGGTTAAGCTGAAAATCTATGGGTTACTACAGATTATGGATTACAACAGCTATGGGTTACAACAGCCTTGACTGTATATAAGCAGCCTATGAATTGAATATCTCCAGACTGAACAATAGCAGTGTTCTTCTAGCCTACATACTAAACTGACTATAAGCTCTTTAGCAATGTCTGACCACTTGTTTAAGCCCTGCTGGTCTTTTGTCTGACTCTTGCCTGCCTTTGTACCTGCTTGACTCTCACTTGTCACTGGCACTTGCTAGCTTTGTAGAAGGAGTTCTGCAGATGTTAAGCATTCCTTTACAGTATCTTCAAACTTCACTCTCAACTGAAGTCAGTTCTGCTCTGCTGCAATACTTCTTGTGCTAGGCAAGTATTTATGAGCAGGAATAATGTTACTGTCAAGCTCTGAATGATATTTTTCTCTGAAATATACATTAGTGTCAAATTGTAGGAGTATGTATGATTAGCTATACTAGATAGCATTTACAATGCTATCAATGACTATAGTATCTAAACCCATGTCTGTATGAATTGAACACAAATCTCTAGTAAAACTAAGTTAGTCACTAATCTCAAATGATATGCAAGGTGATGCAACAGACCTTCCTATTCTTCAACAGTGCAGAGAAAGAGGCATGCGACTACTTTACCAATCTGATTGTTGGGTACAACTGAAGCCTTCAGCCACACACTTGTTGCATGTTCAAAGATGGAACAAACTGGAAAACCTATTTTGTTGAGCTTATCATGATCATGAGCAGCCCATCAATGGTGGATTGCAATTGGGGCCTGTGCAATACAATGAACATGTTTTGATGTTAGCTCATGCAGCTGAAAACCCTCAGGATCATGCAAATGCATGATATCATGGACAAATTGTCTGTGCAATGGATATTATTTATCATGATAGAAAAATATCGAGAGAAGTGCATTTTGTGAGATAAACGCTAAATTGCTTCTACCACCTTTTCCTTTGGCTAGATCATTATCAAGTTGGTTTACAACAAGTTTCTCTGCATGATTCAGCTCAATGGCAGTCATCATAGTACAAGAATTCTGGAGTTGCAGTGCTTCTCCTATAAAAAGATGTAAATATGAAATAGTAAAATAGCATATAGAAATACCTCATTTGAATGCCATACTCCAACTTGAGGAGTTTTGCAATCTTGAAATTTTTGCTCAATGGTATTTGGTAAGAGCCTCTTGAAATCTTTCATCATGTGTCAGAGCTATAAAACCATGCATCAGTGATGTTTGAAGAGGCATTGAAAAAGATGTCTTATGAAGATTCCATTGATTTTTACCTGTGGAATTATGGACATGGCTGGACATGCACTTATATAAGTGAGAGGTGATGGGCGTGCTCAAAAATGATTGATGAGACTCTAATCCAAACAAGAATGCCAATAAGTTATTAATATTTCTGATTATTTATTAAAGCATGGCAAAACCATGATTATAGATAGAATAGCAGATTTGCACTGGTGCGCTTTTGGCTAATGCAAATGTGCTCAATAGACAAGGGAGGTGAAACTTGAGAAGTACACTTTCCACCCTTGCCCGCAAAGCACCAAAGAGTCTAGCTAGCTAGGCCAAGACGTGTTTTTCCTTTGCAGAATAGGATTGTTAGTATAAAGGTGTATGAGACTTGGATTATCTGCTTTTTTTTTTTTCAGCCCACGGGGTGAAAACACCTTCACTAAATGTAATTGTTCTGTCTTACTAAAACAACTGTTAAAATCTATCATGACTCTTACTAAAACAACTGTTAAAATCTATCATGACAAAACAACATTTACATGCTGAAAAAATCAAGGGATATAGTAGCAGGCTTTGCGGCAAAGCCGCCTTGTGGTTTGTTATGAATACAAGTAATTACGAGGTATCTGTCACGGAGTTCCAGGACCCCAAACACTAGAGTGTTTTGTAATTTTGATACAATCAAAGTTGACCTTGACCCCAGTGGACAACAGTACCCGACTGCACAGCCTTTCTTTTATTGAGGAGTACCAAGCGGGGGTATATGTAATGAAGTCAAAAATGCTGTACAATGTCCTCCGGCAGGACCGGGCGTATGTATGTATGTACATACTTATTATGTTCGGACGGCATTCATTTCGCACCGGCCATCAATGTACGTAAACCGAAAAAAAAAAAACGAATAACGAAAAAGATAAATAAAATAAACTAAACTCTCAGATACCCTCCTAATCAACAACCAAAACCCTCTCCTCCCTCCACCCAAACAACGGATAACCCTCCCCCAACCTCCCCAGTTCCCTCTTGACAACCTCCCCAACCTCCCTCCCCCTCCTATCCTCCCCAAACGCAAACCGCACCTCGAACGCCTTACCAACAGAAGACGCACGCTCAACGCGCGCCTGGACCATACCAATAAAGTCTGCAGCGGAACACGCGCACGGGCTTAGCTCGAGGTGGGTTAGCTGTGGACATAGCGCGAGGGAACCCCGGTCGGGTTGTGCGTTTGAGCTCGAGCTCGAGTTTGAGTCTGAGTCTGGGTACGAGTCTGCGTCTGCGCCCTCGGGGGAGACGGTGGGTGTGATGGCGCCGAGCTCTCTTATCGTCTCATGCGTGACGGACCCCCGCTCCGCCGGGAGCGTACCGCGTACGATGAGTTTCTCGAGCGAGGGGCAAATGCGTAGGCATTGGATTAGCTCGGTGTGTGTCGGGTACACGTCGAGTAGCGTCAGACGCGTGAGTTTGCACTTTGTGGTTGAGGAGCCCGCGTTGGGGTTTGAGCGCGGGGTGTTGGCGAGGAGCTGGAGGATCCCGAGTGACGCGTCCGAGTCCGAGTCCGAGTGGGCATGGCGGGCGTCGAGTTTGAGGTGTTTGAGCGCAGGGAGGGCGAGGAAGGCAAAGAGGTGTTTGGGGTTTGTTGATGTGTGGATCGTGAGGGATTCGAGAGTGTGTGGGAAGGTGTGTCTGTGGCGGACAATGGGGGAGGGGGAGTGGGGGGAGAGGGTAAAGGAGAGGGTACGTAGTGTTGGAGCGTTGATGAGGATGTCGAGGCATGTGTCTGCGGTGATTGGGGGTTCGACTTTGATGTGTGTTGCGCTGGGGTGGGAGGAGATGCGGTGGAGGATTGTTTGCGTGAGCGAGGGGGAGGGCGCGGGTTGGTCAGCGGGGAGCGGTCCGGGTTGGTTGGCGGTGGTTTCGGGGAGGACAGAGTCGTCGATCTTGACGCGCTTTTTGCGTTTAGGACTTGGTGGTGCGCGGGGTTGTGCTTGTGGTGTCTCCACGGACGCACGGACGCCTGCGCGCGGGGTATCCGCTTGACGATTCGGTGCAGACCTGGATCTGTCGCTGCTAGCGTCGATGATGACTTCTTCGACGACATAATCTAATGGCTCGCCGTGGGCGTTGTACGCCCTGTGTGGACTTCGAGTCGGCACGGACCTGTTGCTGTTGCCGCCGTCGCTGGGGACTTCTTCGACGATGTAGGAGGGTGTGTGCAAGTGGGTTGAGTGAGAATTGGGGGCTCGATGTCGAGGAGGTTGGTCGTGGGGTTGTGGATGCTGGCCGTTGGGTTGAGGATGTTGGCCGTGGAATTGAGGATGCTGGCCAGGGAATCGGGGATGTTGCCCGGGAAATTGAGGGCCGTGGAACTGTGGATGCTGGCCGTTGGCTTGTGTATGTTGCCCTGGATGTTGCCCTTGGAATTGAGGATTAGGAGTAGTCTGCACAACGATTATCGGAGGAGACGGAAGCGTGCATAGAACAGACAATGAAATCGAAATAACATTAGGAGGAGGAGGAGGAAAGGACATGATTTACGACTGGGCCACGATCTACGCGCCTCCATGGTTTTTAAGCAGCACGAAAACAATACGCGTTCACTGCTTTGCCACATTTGACGGTGAGGGCGCAGCGGCATGGCTACGCCAGAAACAAGGACACTGGAACTCACGTGATGAGAAGGCGATCTGACTTCTTCGCCACTGCTCCACCAATCATCCCTGTGATGATTGGGATACAAACACTCCCAGCATGAGCCATCCATACAGCGGTTCAGCAGGCTACATCTACGCCCAAAATGACGTGCGTCCCCCATCCCTCCCCTTCTATCATGACCTCACCCACCACAGAGCCTCCCCCCCGCACAGCCCACCAATCCATACAGAAACATGAAGAGCCTCATCCCCGTGCGCTGCGCCCCACCTCCCCGCCGTTGACGCTGACACGATCCACTACAGATGTCCTCCCTCGTCTCCCTCACGTGTTCCTGGCCACCCCTCGACGCTTCAGCCTCTGCTGCGTCCCTCCCGCTCCCCCGTCGACATTGCCACCGAGTCGGCCGGGGGCTCGCACCGTCCCAGAGGTGGAGCACCGCGGACCTCGGATCTAGGACATCCGGCGGTCCGTGGAGCGTGACCGTGAGCGTGAGTCGAGGTTTCGAGCGAGTTTTTTTGATTTCACGACTTAGCTCCGTAGACTCGAATTGGAACGACGCTGGAAAAAGTCAAGAGCCAGCTCGCGAGGTTCGTTCTTGGGTTGCCGCGCTCGTAGTGGTATTGGATAGTGTATACTCACCCACTCACTCATTCACTCACTCTTTGATCGCTGTGTAATTTAATCTTCTTTTAATGTATTCGAGTTCTGCACCACTGCTCGCGTCGCTCATCCCTCTGCTCCCCAGGGACCTTGTGCCCACACTATCTAATGCGTTTAGCATTACCACGACGAAAGAAAGGAAGCAGGAAGGACCTAACTAACCCTTGTTTCCAGCCAACTTGGGATTAGGGAGACCGAACGCGAATCACCCTGTCACAAGTGAAAGAAGGATCGAAGCAGCTCCATGACTTGTTTTGCAAAGCAAAGTCTTGGCCCCCATGGGTATGGGAATGTAAGATAAGATTAGAACCGGTGACACCCAGGCAAGTGTGTCAGTGTGTCTGGCTGGTAATTATCTGTTCTTCGTTTCACGATGACACTTTCATGGACGAGTCGTTGTACAAATTGCCAGAAGCCTGCGCTCCTCGACCATGCAGTGTATCTATCACCTTCAATGAAGGAAACATGTCGTGCAACGGAGCGAGTCATATCTTTACGATGCGGGGCGGTACAACTTTTGTGCAAGTTCTTCACTCACTTGCCCTAATCCTGCGGACGAGAACGAACAAGAACAAGAGGAAGAGGGAGGGAGGGTCGCACATGCGTGCGTGCCTTGGAGCAACCAACTCGTCAGGACGTGTTGGGAGAGATATACGTACGCGCGGGGGAACTCGGACTCGCGTGGAGCAAAGGGTATTTGGCATGTAGGTACGTTTCATGTCGACCAGCTTTTCACCTCTTGACATCTCCCACGTTGAATCCACTATCGTGCCCGCCGCCGTTCCACTCGGGTCCATCAGGGTATTACTCAGCCGTTACATCTTTGAATCTGTAGCCCGGAGTATTAAGTCGTTATTATACGAGTCAAGTCATGTCCAAGCCATGTATTCAACCCCCTAAACTTTTTGATCGTTGTGTCTTTTAATGTATTTCATGATAAACCTCGAGAGTTTTGCACAACATTTCCTTTCCTTTCGCCTCCAGGGCTCTTGCACCCACACTATCCAATGCGTTTAGCAATACCGCGACGAAATAAATAAAGGAAGCAGGGAGGAAAAATGAAAACGTTAACCTAACTAACCCTTGTGTTTCCAGCTAATTTGGGATTAGGGAGACCTCGTTGTAGAGTTTCAAACACGATACGCGAATAATCCTGCTACGGAGGATAGAAAGCAACTCTAACACTTGTTTTGTAAAGCCAAGGTCTTGG
Source organism: Termitomyces sp. T73sscA (assembly GCA_017657235.1). Lineage (NCBI taxonomy): Eukaryota > Fungi > Basidiomycota > Agaricomycetes > Agaricales > Lyophyllaceae > Termitomyces > Termitomyces sp. T73sscA. The sequence goes on along the minus strand of JAGGAP010000067.1, from coordinate 55,371 downwards.
CCCCACGGGTATGGATGGGAATGTAAGATCAGAACCGGTGTTTGATTTATAGGACCCAGGCAAGGTGTCTGGTTCTGTCCTTCGTTTCACGATGACACCTTCAAGGACGAATTGTTGTGCAAATTGCCAGAAGACTGCGCTCCTCGACCATGCAGTGTATCACACTCAATGAAGGAAACATGTCCGTGCAACGGAGCGAGTCTTCGCTTGCGATATAGTTTTCAGTTTATCATATCTTTGCGATGCGGATATATATATATATATATATATCGAGAATCGAGAATAGCGGGGGGCAAACGTAAAGAACGACAAGTCCGGTACAACTTTTGTAGAGTTCTCGATGTCGACCAGCTTTTCTTCACGAAAGTCTCCCAGAGTTGAATTCACGGTCCATCAGGGTAGTACTCGGCTGTTACATCTTTGACTCTGTAGCCCGGAGTACTAATTCGTTACTATGCGAGTCAAGTTATGTCCAAGCCATGTATTCACGTTTCATTCCCTTTCTTCATCTACATCATCTCATACCATCACAAAATTCCTTGAGAAACTCAAATTTTCAGCCTCGCCCACATGAAGCTCAAGGCAGGCTTACCTTTATGAAGCAGTGGTAGTGGTCTTTTCCACTAGCTCCCGGATTCTCCATTCTCCTAACCTTTTCAGCTAGGTCTTTTATCACATCAGGTACATCCTGAGGAGTACATACGTCCTCCCGGAGCAAGTGTTGGTAGGTATCATCGCTTGTTGTTGGAATAACGCTAAAAGTCTACGAACAAGCTCGGGCACACCAAATGTCGTATGCAGTATATCCGGCCAATTCCTTGCGCTGCTACGGACTCGCTACAGCAACACCTGGTTCAGGAGAAGCTAGAGCCATAACAATCCTTATAATGGGAACATGGGTCTTGTTGTCCTGGTCGAAAACCCCTAGTCCGAACGGGTTCATACTCGGTTCAAATAGGTGTCCTACGACGCTCGTGGTGTAGTTGAGGGTGTTTCGAACGTGGCAGAGAATAACAGACAAGTTGTCTGGACCAACGGGTTTTCGAGCATCAAAGACGAACGGGATGACCACGTCCGCTCCAGATTGGCCTGTGCGGAACAAAATCGCAGCTCCACGTGCAATGAGCCCGTAGAGTTTTTTGTAATGCATGGAAGCAGAGTCGTCGGCCCTGATAAAGTGGTTGAAATGAAGTTGTGAATTCTCAAAGCAATGGTGAAGCGAAACGTCTTCATCGAGATTCCGAAGTACATCGGATGCCCTTCAAGAACATTACTTTTGTATCGACTGGCGGAAATCGGAGCGTCGGAACGCAGTAAAGCGCTCATAAAGCTGGTCAAGTTAATGTTTCGGTTACCCGTGTTCTTTACGACTGTATCGCGTGCTAGTATGAATAGTAGTAAGGCTACCATCTCACCGCGATCGCCCTTGTCAAGACCGGGACCCAAGAAGACTAGCTTGATCAAGTTTTAGATCCTGCACAATATTGTAGGCACCCTCCGCTAGAATGGGTTCCGAGGCTGGGATAGTGATGGCCGGTTCGTTGCCCGCAAGGCAAAGACGCATGTGATTTTGTACCTGCTCGGCTTCCATCTTTTGTGATGTTAACGTCGTGCGATGAAAGCATAAGGAGATACGGGTGGCCAAGATTGCTTCAAAATATTTATCTTGAAATGTAAAGATAACAGAGTAACCTACCAACCAATCTTAGTTGGGTGATCCAGATCTTCTTTTTCCTGGATAGCACGACCACCCATAAGCTTCACAGCAGCAAAGCGCACAATGCGGTCTTTTTCTTCTTGATCTCCTTCATTATAGCGTGTTCCAAACCTATGCATCATGTAAAAAAATGTCAAAGAGGGTATAACTCTTGACTTACAGTGGCCGGCCAGATTGGCACATCCATTTATTTGTGACCATTTCTGTGAGATAGTATTTGTCCTGTTCCATTTTTCTGACTGCTAGTTGGTCGAAACCGAGCTCTGTAAAAGGAGAAATGAGTTTGAGGTCTTCTGTGTGGATGCATGTAGAATGATCCAGGTATGAATACGCCGTGGAGAGAAACACCGACACCAGTCTTGTCACGGAGACAATAGAATTTAATGCTCTTTGAAGACAATGAAAGACTTTTTGTTCTTCATTTGGTATTGGGGTAAACAGTCCATCAACTTCATCAAACGCAAACACAACAGCATTATATTTTTGATTTTGTGCGAAGGATGTCAATGCTAAAGCATCGATCAAAAGTGTACTTTTCTACATCATCCAGCAAGTACTCAGTAAAATAGCGATGGACGCGGACAAGCGGAGTACGACTTACAAGATCTGATAATTTCTTACTTTCTTGACTTTTGGTCAAGCCCAAGACTTTGTGAAAGAATTCGACGCGGAAACTGCCTTGTGATTGGAAGGATAAACCGGCGGTCATCAAAAACCGAAATTTGGCTGCTAGCGAACTCTTCAGATAAGAGTCGTGCTCAGGAACTCTCTGTAATTCAATGTCGATTCTTTCAAGGATTTCTTTCGTACATTTGAAGACTGCTGACAAGAACGAAAGACATCTCGCCATCGTCGCGTCATACCCGATTGGTGCAGACAGGTAATGTTGAACGCCTGTGTCCGATGGGGGAAAACCTAAAAACCGATGAACAATATATATCAAGAAAAGATATGACTGTCTTGCCTCGCATATGCGTAGGGCGGAGATTAAGAGGTATGACAATCAATTCTTTAGACAGCTCATCTATCATGCGGGATTTTCCGGTCCCTGACGACTGGACGACAGGAATGGCTATGGCATAGAAGGATTGGTCACTCTGTGCATAGTATAGAATAATCTCTTTCAAGATCCTGCATGCTAGGCCTTGATATTCAACACCCCAAGAACGCTCCGTTGCTTGGACGATCTCAGACGACATTCGTCAACTTGGCTCAGACACGTACCTTTGATACCCAGTGGAGCGCCACTTGTTTTGACCCTACGATGGTTTTCGACGTCTTGCAGAGTATCAAGAAAATTCAAGCCTAGGAAGATCTAAGGTTATAATAACAGTACAGAATGGACATACCATGTTCTCGTAAGTCTTTCCACTTCTTCTTTTCAAAGCATGTGTCAATTAGGCCCCGTAACTCTGGACTTTCAAGATAACCAGTACACCTCAAGCTATTCCACACGTCGGCAAATTCTGATTGGTTGAATTTTAGCTCCACCACTTCGACTGTCTTCCAAACCCTGAGAATTACAGTATCGATGGGTTCATCTCTCAGACTTTCGAGAAATCGGTTCATTTCTTTGTCAGCAGAATCATGAACATTATCGGGCATGATTCTTCTTGTCCCCTCTTTCTGTTTCTTTCCGAGAGGAAACTCCTGAGACCCGAGCAACAGTGAGCGCTTCTGATGGAACATGAGAGCGTGAGACAGAGACACGCGTGACTTTCTCTATCTTATCTCTCACTGATGTTATTAGCGTGGATCCAAAAAAGATCGATAAAGTGAGTTTTCGATCAACCCACTAGAACCCACAATCCACTACTAAAGTAGCGGGAATATGCAATCGCTGGTCTCCACCGTGATCTCAATCACCACCTAGCAAGGCAAGCAATAACAGTGGTCTCGCGGCCCCTCATCCTCTCGATTCGCGTGTCCCTTCTCGGGTACAGCAGGGCAGGGAGAATATACCGCGGGGCCTGAGCTGATTTGAGCTATCCGTTCCCCTCCATTTCCAGCTAGGAGTCTTTGCCGCAGACTCGCATGACGAAAGAAAGCATGAAATAGGGATTATAGGGAATCCTCGTCGCATACTATTTACCTAGAGCCAACCTCACATAGCTGGCGCTCATGACGATGCCAAGTTTACAGTCGCTACTTCCACCTTGTACCACTTAACATGTATACTCACTCGTTCACAGATGAAATGAAAAAAGGCGATTTTAGATGTAAGTGAAGTTCAATGAGACTTTGGAAAAGCCTCGGGTTAGTAGCCATTTTCTTCGCATATGTCATGCACATTCGAACTAGAAGAAATACAAGTCAAGTTCAAGACATCGTATCCCCTACAGAAAAAATCCCAGGCGTCACAGCCATTTTCATACCGTTAGACCCCTTTGACTTCCGGCTGTTTAGTTGTTTCAGCTTTGCCGAATGCATGAAATGGCAAGTGTGTTAATGTTGCACGTGTCAAATTTTGTTCCTCGTTTCACCATGACTCTCCTAGCATTTCCACTGTCTGTCGTCGTACTCTTTGGAATTCATGGACAAGTCGTTGAACATTTTGCCAGAAGTCTGCGCTCCTCGATTCATCCTTGGAGTGTATGACACTCAATGAAGGAAACATGTGATCCAGATGTCGTGCAACATCGATTGCATGCTGACAATTCTCGACTATCGAGTCTTCGCTTGCGATACATAGAATTTTCAATTTGTTTTTACGATGCAGACATGGCAATGACAGCGAGCACCGCGAGGATGGCGAGTAAATTGTGTCAAAACCGACAGACAATGAAACAAGGTTGAAGCAATACGTGGCAAAACTCTGAAGAAAGTCAGGATTGAAAAAACCAAAACCCCTTTTACGATTATCCTTTTCTCCTGGAGCACTGTTGTTGATTCGGGAAATATAGACAGTTTTAAGACGCCGAACCGCATGTGCAAGATCATCACAGTTTGTCAACGCCACTTGCCCTTCAATTACAAGATGTTCCAGGGCGATCTTCGACAGACTAATGCAGAATTGGGGACTAGTTTCAATGGGACCTTTCTTGCCCGAAGCAAGATGAAGGCGTCGTAAAGTTGATGCCCATTGTTTCTCCATTGCTGTTATACAAGTCTCCCAGGGGTCAGGTTGCCGAGAATTAGTCCACTCAGTAGTTGTCATCGTGATCGAAGATCTAGGATAGGTATCCACCACGCATACGTGACAGATAGGATGCAATTTTGGAGCCTTTCCCGCTTAGCTGGAGGCTACGAAGTTTAAGAAATGTAATGTCATCACAGTTTGAACGTCTTGATAGAGAGAATGATTTAATCCAGGATGTATCAATCATGCGCAAAGTAAGGCGTTGCAGCTCCGGCAAGGAAGCTATGTTCCGGAACGTGATAGAATCTACGAATCCAGATATTTCCAAAGAATGCAGGCTCTAGAATCGGAGAATGCTGTCCCAGAGCCGGAGGTCTTTTAGACGGCAAAATTCAAGATGGTGGATATAAGGCGCTCTTTTGTTCAAAGCATACATGAACCGACGCATGCTTTGATATTCACTGCTTTGATTGGAAGAACGTACGGAGTCGGGAAAAAGTACAGCCTCTCGAAGTGTCGAGGACAGTAATAGAAGGGTATCCTGAGCGTTCATTTGATCAAAAGATGAACAGACGATTTTCTGGAGGCAAGGAAGGGGTGGAAGAACCGTGAGCACAAAGGGATCTATTTCCCCTCCTTGTCCATCGAATGAAAGAACCCTGATTTTCTTTGCATAAAAGTCGAATCGCTCCTTGTCATGATCGTTTATCTCCCCACAAAGCGCCTAATTAGAGTTGAGAGATGCTTATCATGTATTATTTTCATTACTATCAGCTTACATAGACGCCATTTACTCTTTCGATTGTTGGTATAAGCTGTAAGAGGGGAACGATTGTATTCATTGATTTCCACAAAGCATCAAGGGCGGGGCCTTGAAAGAACTTGCAAGTCAGGGCTACCCAAAGTACCCGTTGCTTAGAGGTACGAGAAACTAAGGTACGAAAAACAAAGGTCGATGGATCTTCAATGCTTTCGAAAATTTTGGTTAGGACATCGTAATTCAGCGACATGATCGTGACGGGAGGCGTTGGCGTTGGCGTCGGCAGTTGACTTGAATGATGTGCAAGGGTCAACCCTCGTGCTGGGAATGGTTTCTCTAGTTCCCTGTCCATTGCTGCAAGGCTAGACGATAATAGATGGGGTCAAGAGCAAAAGCTTCCGAGTTTCCGCACAATAAGCACAAAGAGTCAGACCCCGTATAGTGAGGCGCTTCTTTTCCGACACGTGTTTGTAGCTGGCGCTCATGAGGCAAAGGGAAAGTATATGAGTGAGAGATTCCGTTGTACCCAACATGCACACTCACAATGAAATGAAAACTCTCTATACAAAAAAAGAGAAAGAAAACGACTCTTGTGTCATCATTCCCCCAGTGTTCCTCCCTTGTTGTAAACGTTCTACATTACGTTTATACATTTTTCCCCATTTAATTCCGTCTCCCTGCCTCCCGTCCTCGTCAACGTCATCGTAGTTCACCCACACACCGCCTGCTCCACCCACAATCACACCCAGCACACCCAAGCACAAACGTACGTCTTCGACTGCGGCTCTTACTAGACCCTAACCTCCTCCAGTCTTTCCACTGTCTGTTGTCTTACTCTTTGGAATTCATGGACGAGTTTTTGAACATATTGCCAGAACTCTGTGCTCCTCAATTTATCCATGGCATCTATGGCCTTCAATGAAGGAAATAAATGATCCAGATGCCGTGCAACATCGATTGGATGCTGTAAGTTATCGACACGGAGCGAGTCTTCGCTTGAGATACGTAGAATTTTCAGTTGATTTTGACGATACCGGTAATCTGGAAATAATAGCGAGGACGGTGAGTAAATTACGTCAAAGTCGACAGACAATGAAACAAGGCGAGGGCAACATATGGCAAATTTTTCGAACAGGTCGGAATTGGAAAAATTGAGAGGTTTGTTGCCTTTTCCAGATAATGGTGTACAATTGACTCGGTAAATATAGAGAGTCTTGATAGACGGAAGTGCAGATGCAAGAATATGGCAATTACTTGAGGCCACTTTCCCTTCAATTACAAGATGTTCCAGGGCGATCTGCGACAGACTACTGAAGAACTGGGGACCAGTTCGAATGGAAATTTTCTTGCCCGAAGCAAGACGAAGGCGTCGTAACGTCGATGCCCATTGTTTCTCCATTGTTGTTAGACAAGTCTCCCAGGGCTCAGGTTGTCTAGAATTGGTTGACCCAGCAGTAATTTTCATCCTGATCGAGATGTCAGACAGATGTCCACCGCGCATACGCGACAGATAGGATGCAATTGTGGAGTCTTTCCCGACTAGATGGAGACTACGGAGTTTAAAAAGATGTGATAACTGTATCGTCGTCAGAATTTGAAGAATCTTCTGGCGGAGCGAATGTATCAAGCGCGCGCCCAGTAAGGCGTTGCAACTCCGGCAAGGAAGCTATGCTCCGGAGCGCGATAAAATCTATGTATCCAGATATTTCCAAAGAATGCAGGCTCTGGAAAGGGAGGATCAAATTCCAGAGCTGGAAGTCTGGTGGACAGAAAAGTTCAAGCTGGCGGACATTGGGCGCTTTCTTGTGCAGAGCGTACATAAACCGACGCAAGGTTTGAAATTGACTGTTTTGATTCGAAGCATGTAGGTCCTGTGAAATGCCATAGGGAAGAACAACCTCCCGAAGTGTCGAGGACAAGAAAAGAAGAGTATCCTGAGCGCTGAGGTCATTGTAAGATGAACAGATGATTTTCCGGAGGCAGGGAAGGAGTGGAAGAACCGTGAGTACAAAGGGATCTATTTTTGTCCCTTGTCCATTCAATGAAAGGACCCTGACTTTCTTTGCATAAAAGTCGAACCGTTCCTTGTCATGATCCTTTATCTCCCCATAAAGCGCCTAAGTAATCGGAAGTGAGAGATGCTTATAACGTATTATGTACTATCAACTTACATAGATACCAATAAAATTTTCAATGGCTGGTAGAAGCTGTAACAGAGGAACGACGGTATGCATTGATTTCCACAAAGCATCAAGGGCGGGATCTTGAAAGAATTTGCATGTGAGGGCTGCCCAGAGTATGTGTTTCTTATTGGTACGAGAACCAGAGGTTGATGGCTCTTCAATGAGTTCGAAAATTCTGGCCAGGACATCGTGATTCAGCGACATGATTGTGACAGGTGGGGTCGGGGTCGGTGCTCGACCCGGACTAGGAATGGAAGTCAACGACGATTCTGAAGGCAGTTTCTCCAGTTTCATTTTCAACGTTTCAAGGCTAGATTCCATAGAATGGATGGGGTCAAGACTCGACAGGAAAAGTTCACGGTTGCAGTACAATAAGGTCAAAAAAATGGCAGACCTAATAGGCGCCTTGGCTTCTTTTTTGACACGTGGTTTATTTAGCGGATGACTCACTACTTTACTCAGTGGGCAGAGTAATATATTTAAGAAACGGTCAGAACAAGAAGTTTGTCATTGATATCCTACCTGACTGAGTAGGGGTATTGAGACAAGACCGGTCTCAGGGGCTTTCGGATGACGACAAAGAGCTAAAAGAAGAGGTCAAGGAATGCAAGCAACGTAAGTTGAAAAAACTTGCACCTCAGTGAGTAGACAGAGTTGAACAGAGGTATGTATGATGTATGCGAAGAAAAACACGAGTCGGCAATCAAATAATATCCGACGGGTGAAAAGTCGAAGGGTAGAGACCGGTTCGAAAGTACCAGGTAGAGAAAGTAATTTTACCAAAGTTGATACACTTATTCCCAGTGATTGCTTCAAGTTGAGACCTCCTCCTCCCAGAGCGCTTAGCGACGAAAAAAGGAAGGAAGAAAGATGTCCTTGCGGCGTGAAGTCGGGGGAGAAAGAACACGTCGCCTCTCCTGAGCCAGTTCGAGCCTCGCCAGATTTCAAACATGAGCACGAACCACATACGCAGAAAAATGGTCTCACGCACATAGACACAACGCTCGTGGGTAATAGAGCGTTAGATACGTATGAGAGTGCGAGCTCAAGTCACCATACTCTACCTTTTCTTGCCTCGTCATTCTCACACGTTGAAACAAAGCCAATAACATAAAACCAAAAAAATCGATTTTTTTTGCAGTCTTCGTTCATCAGCACCTCCTCTACTGCTACCTACAGTATACGTTTCTACCTTTTTTGTTACCCCTCCTTCTCTGTCGTCTTAGACCTACAGACATACTAGAAACACAAGCAAAACCACTCACGCGTGGGTACCGACATCCGTCTGGTAGAAATTATCAATCGGCTTCTTGCCGCCCTTCCAATCTCATGTGCTACCTTCTCCGCACCCCCGGCAGACGCAGAGAGCCCGAGAAGCAGAGCACGACGTCTGCGAGCGCCGCCCCCACGGGAACCACGTGCGGCGCGAAGTCGTCCGGGTTGAGGAGGTACATGTCTTTCGCTGAGCCCGTGGAGGCGGAGGGCGCCACGCGGTACCCGAGGTCGTATGCTGTAAGAAAAGAGGAGGGGCGAGGACGCACGCGTTGGAGGACGCTGAAGCCGTTCCAGTCGGGCATGAGGAAGCGCGTTTGGTGCTGCTTGACGTAAGCCGCGAGCACCTCGTAGACTTCCTTGCCCCCGTTGGGCATCTCGCCAATGGCGCTGTCGAGGATGATGAACGGCTTCTGCGCATTCTTGAAAGCTTGTGCGAACGGCGTGTCTGTGCGGCCGTAGACAAAGTCGAGGACGGCCTGGACGTTGGGGCCGAGGTGCTCGTAAGCGTAGGTGGTGTCGACGCGCAAGGCGACGTGGATGCCGTTGTGGAGCCAGCTCTTGCGGATGTGCGAGTTAAGGACGGCGGCCTCGTGGCGGGGGTTGGTGCCAACTGAATTGGTCAGAGGAGCTGAGATTAAACCCATTTAATGTACTGGCAGGGTACAAGAGCTTCCTCTTCAATTTTTTGTCAGGTTGTCGTACGTATGAAGGACTTCTGACCCACACAAATAGTGTGTAAAGCACCTACTGGAAAAAATCGGAAGGTTAATTTACCAGACGACTCAAGAAAGCCTTGAGCCATTTGATAATATCATGTCTTCGACTGCAGAAATGATAGGTAATGAGTTTCACGGGTGAATAAAAAGGCTCGGCAGTTTTAAGCTCCATTTCTCCTATTTCAAGTGCGCGACTGGGAAAATGGAAGCAATAAAAATCTCGTAGACAGACAGAATTCTAACCTTGCATAGTTTTCGGCTGCACATGAATGAAGTTTATCTGCTTGATAAAGCAACAATCAAGTTGTCCGCCGAACTATTCCCATGCAGGGTAATATTCAGTCTCCCTCCATGTCTTTGGCTAACAGTTCCCACCCTTCATAGCGCTAAAAGGGAATCAAGTTAGGGCATAAAATTTTCTTTTTACTAGTTAGGAAGTAATTTGAATAGTGACACTGGGAAGCATTGTTTCCTTGCATTTTTTGATGGAACATTCTGAAGAAAGTAAAAAACTTCAAAAGAGTTGACAAGTTTGGCTCCTGGACCTAACTGTCTGGGAATTGTTGGTCCGCATTCCACTGGAGAACCTAAAGAACATCGAGTCACATACCATAACGGTGAAAATACAGGAGGAGCGATAAGACTATAAATACCCCAAGTTCTAGTGGTACATGCTACACAATCCAATCCAACAACTCCAACCATCTGAAAGATTGACTACTCATGCTTACAAAGATCTTCGCAGTCACTGCCATTACCGCCCTTATCATCTGCGCCCCTGTCAGTGGCACTCCTCAATACGATGTTGAAGAGATTCTGAGAAACGCGAACCGTATTATTGCAATCCCACTCGGCGAAGAGTGTTAGTTCATCTTTTTTTTTTTTCCTCAAGTTACACATCAGCTGAATTAAAACCTCTGAAGGTTGGACTAAGTATCCATACGCTGTGAGTACTGTTGTCTTATACCGGTGGTAATCTTCTATCTAATACCTCTAATTAGAGATGTAATTTAACACCACTTTTTTTACACCCTCTGACAGACTAACGACAAATTTTAGGCGTCTACCCCAATATCTGTTGCACAGACGGGCCAGAAAATCTGTCCGGCAAGTAAGTTATCTAATGTCGCTCGCATCATCCCGCTACAATCACACGTTTCCCGCAGATGTGTGACAAGGGACACTATGGACTTGGAGTGTAAAAAATATTTTTGATTGAGCAATATGTGAATAGAGAGTCAAGGTATTATTCCTCATTCTCGAATCTCGTTTGATTCCGATAACCAAATCACTAGAAATCTCTTCTCAATTTTGTCTCTCTATGGACAATTCCTTCTCTAACTACGACTGAGATTCTTGGACTTTATACTTGTCTGTGTAAAGAACAAATTCCTATCCATTGATGCACATCGAACTTTGGTCACGGCATACAACGATCTGATAGACTAAAAGCACTTAAGATCAGTCGTTCTGCTCATGCAGCAGGACAAGCGCCCGAGCTCGCCGCAGCTTCCACTTTAATATCATAAGTTTTTCCGGTTCTGCGTGCATGAGAACCTAGAATAGCAATCCACAACGCCCATATTTTTGTTGACTCTACCTTAGGTTACCCATTTTTCATTAATCTTGTCCGATTTCTTAACGCGACGCTTTCTATCCTTGACGAGAAACCCGAGTGTATTTTCCCAGTGTCTCGTCCTAATCGCACTTTATTGGTAGCGGCAAGTATCTGATGCTTAACATACCTCAGCAAAGTCTTCATCTTGTCTACACACCAAAAACTCTCGACGTTGTCCTTAATCTAATCCACTACTAAGTAATTCATTCGAGATACATGAACCAACAACTTACCAAGATCAATCACCTCATGTACCTCGACGTAACCTCTTTCTGGCGGAAGCACCTTTCAAATACCCCCGTTTCGATTCTATTCAACGATAATAAGAAAACCTATCCTGGGTAAATACAAATAAAGCTCAAAAGAATCGATTCTTCCCTCACCCGCACTTGCCCCTCCAAAAGCCTGACCAGGACCTCGCTCTGCCTCTAAAGGGCAGCATGTACCCCCTTCGATCTGCATACTGAGCTCCATCTGGTTTTGTGCGATTTGTAAGGTCCTGGATTTGCGGCAGTGGCACCGGCGGCGGTGTTGACATCGATGTTGGAGTGGACAAGGAATGCGGATGCGGGTGCGGGTGCAGGTGCAGGAGAAGTGGGTTTGAGCGTGTTGAGGCGGACAGAGAGGGTACGTAGTGGGAGGGTATGCATGTCTGGACAAGCTAGGCGAGTTTAAGGGAAAGAGCTTTGGATTGGAGATTCGGCGGGGTACGTGTCTGATGCGCCAGCCGTTCTAGAGATTGTATTATTAGCTGTCTTCAATTGAGCAGAGAAGGTAAGAAACGTACCTGCCACACGGTAATTTGCTCCCATACGATGCTGAACTCGCCGTCCGAGGACAAAGCTCGGGAGAGTGATGAACAAGAGGTCAAGAACTAATGATGAGGCGGCCGAAGAACGAGATGGGTGTGATCTCTCCATAGCCAACCGTTTAATAGCTCTAAGAATACGATGAGAACTTGATATCTACATCTACGACGAAGACGTACTAACAAGGACAAACCAGGCAGCTGCGGGAATGCTCTGCGGTAGAGAGAAGTGAGAATGTGGATTGACGGGAAGGAGAAAACTTACGGAAATTGCGTTGGATCGCCGTCAACGTTGACAAGTGTTTCGAGGTCGGGATCCCAGGTGCCCCTGCGAAGTATCTGGGAGTGATGTAAGCAAGAGAAGACGGGAACAGAATAGGAGACGGACAGAAGAGTACTAAGACGGTAAGGATCATGATGACGAAAAGGCTGATAGCAGCAAGGAGCGCGTGTTGCGATTGGCGGACCGAAATGTACATGACTTGGATGGTTCTGGAGAGCAAGTCAGCATCAAGGCATGAAGATGTAGGTGGGGAGAACATGTACAGGAGGATCGTGTGGTTGTATCCGCAGAAGGCGGAACATAAGCATACTCGAGAACCTGACTGATTTCCATGAATATCCGACAAAGTAAAATCGAAGAGCACACGCACGGTATCTTGGTGCATCAATATCTCAATATAGTACGGTGGAAGCGCAAACAAGTCAGCTGTAGAGTTATGTAACCAAGACCAATGTCAACATTAGACCTTACGCACTTCAAAAGACTTATCCGCGTCTCACTCCGAGAAGAGGATTAGGAATGTCACCAACATGTCTGGGTTGGAGGACTTTGTTTGTTCCAGCAGGGCATGCAAGCTGCGTTTCCAGGGCGGATGGATCGATGACATTGTCGCTTCATGGCTTGAGTCCGCGCGACAGGCCTGTGGATTGAAGGACGCTCAAAGTGTTCTACCTCCCCGGCTGCAGCCAATGGAGTGGGAGTGCGACTTGGAGAAGACGCATCAGAGTCCGCGAGAAGAGCAGACATAACAACAAAAATGACGCCGTTCTGTCGCTACCAGTTAGACGACCTGGAGAAGACAGCGCACTGACTGCGAACACGTAAAAAAAAATGACGACGTTCTGTCTTGTTCGGCTACCAGTTAGTGTTGGCAGACGATTTGGAGAAGACAGCGCACTGACTGCGCACACGTAAATAACGACGTTCTGTCTTGTTCAGCACTTTTGCTCTGTTGTTCAATCGTTGCAATGGTTTTTCGCGCTTTTCTCATCAAACTCAAGTGGCTGTGGGAGTGTTTGCAGATGGCTTGGAGAAGACAGAATCTGCGAGGAGAGCGGTGACTCCAAACACAAACACGTAACAAAACAAGGAATGACGACGCTCTGGAGAAATGAGGTAAACGATGCACCGCTTCAGCCCCACCAGCCCTCAGGACTTATCGTGTAACCCCGACGCCGATCTCAATCTATAATCTGTTTTGGGCATCCGCCGGAGAGTCGAGCAGCCCAGCGCCAGCGAACCCACGAGCCATGAGCCCTGAGCTCGACATTCCCGATCTCGGACCTGCTCACTAGTATTCCGTCGTCTCTTGTCCCGGACTGGACCCGCCAGGATTCGTTGTTGTATGGCCAAGGCGATCGAGAAAGTGCGGTTGTCGTCCTGTATTGATGATGAAAGCTTGGATCATAGTGATGGTTAGAATGCAAGACCTTGATTTGACAGTTTCAAGCAGTGATTCAAGTTTTTTTTTTTCTATGCTTTTTTCTACGTACGTCACCATAGGCTGTTATTTGACAAAGCGAACTTACGTTACGGTATGCGTTCTCTCCCATGTCATGGTTTTCTGAAGCAAAGACGCGTTGTCAAAGTTATCTATTGATCGGCGACCCATCTGCAATTGTACTCCATGGTTTTCGAAAAGTTCCTGTTGGGTTTCCCACCGGACTCATTTCACACCGAGAATCTATGAAATGGCCACAAGGAAGAGTGCGGCGTCGACACAATCCCCAGGACGTTGGCTCTGAGTGTATGTTGACAAATACACATCATAGCTTGGATTCTTGCTGACAGATTATAATAGTCGCGTCTAGAATATGCATTCCTATCACTAGTATTACATTTCTCTCGTGTTTCTGTCTGGCTCTCTGGAAGGACCGCATTCGCGCGTGCTCGAAAGACACTTTTCCGATCATTGGGCGCGGAGATTTATTTGTAAAAGCATATCAACTACATCTCTTACGGCGATCTCATGGACTTTTTCTGGCCTTCAACATGCTATATCTGTATGTGGGCGTTTGGAGAACATCATCACCCGAAATCGGACAATGGGCCCGCCGTACAACCTAGTCCGTCGCTATTTCTGCAACTCACAAAAAATATATAAGGACGTCGCTATGGACTGCACTTTGTTCAATCGCCTCAGAATCTATGTTCACATACATCCTTCGTCACTTGCTTCCTGCGGCTGTGGTGAGCAGTACCCGCATCCTTAACCGCATTGGTCGCACAAATTCTCCCATGAAGAGCGAGAATAGGGACGTATCGGACGACTCGAAGAAAGATGAATTCGTGAGACTTTTTTGTCGCATAGGATAGATACCGCTTACAAGTTCAAACCAGAATCGGCCCAAAGATGATGACTCGGATGCCAGTACCGGAAGAGATTTTTCGAAGCATGGTGACGCTGAAGACATGAAGACATGAGTTTTCGCAGGAAAAGAGACGGAATTGTAGGGTCATCGCATTCCTTAAATACGTCTGGTTGCTGACTTTGATGCTAGTGAGAAAATAGAAAGATATTCTATACAAGATACGTGTAGAGAAGATATTGTGAAACCAAGCGTTCTTTCTGTCTGCAGCCGGAAGAGGTAATTGATATCGGTAGCGCAATTGAACAAGTGTCGTATCTACTACGCACTCTGAAATCATGGTAGAGTATCAGAGACCAGCCGTTTAAACTATACCTGATCTAGGGCGTTCGTTGGTAGGATAGTTTTTTGCGACATTTTGTGTGCTTGTTTACATCGTACTGTATCAAGGCTGGTGACACCAAATGACCTGAGCCTGCCTTGTAAGTAGTGATTCATAGTGAATCGATGATGTCCCTTACGTCGTGATCTGGGACAAGTTCCTTCCTCGCTTTGGCTTTATACGTATCATGTAGGTTGATCATCTGGCGACAAAATCGTTCTTCAACTCTGCAATAACAATAGCTTCTCATGCCGTATTATTGTCCTGTGTCACCGAGCTCTTGAGCGTTAGGGTTCGGGATACCCATTCTCAGTCGAAGAACTTTGTCAAAAGTCTCTGAAGATTCAAAGTATTTGAAATGAAAAGAGAGAACACCTTACTAATGCAATGTTCATCTACCGCCGACGGTGCGCGCAAAAAAATCAAAAAAGAAAGAAATGCAAGCACATCATCTAAAGATCGTGATAGAAATTAATATCCACAATCAGTATAGCGGGTCGGAGGTGTATTCGGAGAGCCTGTATAGCCTGTCGCCGCAGTCAAGTCAGTGGGATTCGGAGAGCCTGTACAGCGAGACCAGCCGATGGACGAAGGAGAACGTGCAGGATATAGGTAATCGGGTTCATTCGACTAAGGAGGCACTTGATGCAGATAGGCTGGCCTTTCAGACAGCGATAGCAACAATAGTAAGAATAACAGTGCGAGAAGGCAAGCAAATTGTAGTGACCGAAATGCTGGCTAGTGGTGAAGAAAGAACAGCGCACATATCATGTTTTCCGAGTCCTTCGGGACAGACTCATGCAAAATATCCTTGATAACCTGCATTCACACTCTTCCAATCTCCTCAAAATCATCAGACTACAGGATAGGGTTTATGGAGTAAGGATTAGGTCTGGTTAACGCACATCATTCCATATTTGAGTAGAGCACCAGGTACACCAGCGCCCGTTGTGATAAAAAGGCATGGAAAACACATTGTGCTCGCGCAGCAGTTTCTCTATCATCCTTTCGCTGATAACTGGCGAGGGCCCGACCCCATGCAGGTTCGGGAGCTCGACGTTAACCTCTACGAAGGCGGCCAGTCAGGTATTCGTGTCTGAAGTACGGCAAAGGGGTGGTGGTGCGTACCATGTTCCATGTGAACGAATCCAGGACTTTGGTGTTGAAGATCTCTGCTAGGCGCTTCCCGCCTTGCATGGTAAGGTTGTGGCAGTAGGTGTTGATCTTGTCTTCGCCACCAAGCCACCTCCTGAATTTCAAAGCTTTTATGGGAGTTGTGAGCTATGAAAAGGTCGGCTAGGCTAGACTTACCCAAGGGCTGAAGTAGTCAAGGTAATCGACGACACCGTTCACTAGACGTTTATGGTGAGCTTGAGTAAGGAGATCGTACACTGGAATTGAGCCAGAAAGTTCTTTGGTGACGTATTGGTTCCTAAACCACATACAAGAGCCTAAAAACCACCAGTACATACATTACTGGATATATAGAGAATGTCATAGCGCGCTTGGTTGTGAACCATTTGTAAGCGTTCTAAAAAGAGATCAGGAATGCTTGTCGCTGAAGCCTGATGGGGGGCATACAAGAACTCAAAAGTCAGGCTGAACTTTGTTCAGGTTGATATTGGCCAACGGAGTGTGTGGCGTCAATGACAGGCCAGTAGCGTGCCTGTTTGTAGATCGCGACGAGTTCCTTCCAGGGAAACTTGACTCCTGGATTGGACACGATGGCGTCGATGATTACAACCGTCTTTTTGCTCAGTGTGACGGGGTTGTCAGCGACAAACTTTGTGAACGTGTCAATGATGTGCGACACGGTTGTCTGGAACGATACTTTCTTGCGCAAGGGGATACGGAGGTATGTCGGTGAGGTACTCGACCATCTTGTCGATAGCGCTGAACGTGGTGTTCACTGCGCGTGATTAGACTGCTGAAGCGGGTGGGAGACACGATGGATACTTGCACGAGACGAAGGTGTCGCCTTGTTCCCACGTAAAATTGGGCAAAACAATGTTGATGCCCGTCGTTGCGTTCGAAACTAGCACGACCTCATTCGCGTCCACGCCGATGAACTGTGCGACGTCCTTTCAAACGTCGGCCAGGAGAGCCAGCGCGTCCAGCCGGTAGAAGAGGTCAGGGTTTTCTTCGATACGCTTGTTGAGGGCCCGCACGGCAGCGGAGACAGGCAGCAGGGTCGTGCCGAATGAACCTAGAGTTGGGAATGGGAGATTAGCTGTGCGTACGGAGGACGCTTGGCCTGCCATTGTTGAGGTTGACATATCCGGGCGCGAACGCGAAACACTGCTCGCGCACCTCACGGCCGAAACTCGGAGGCTCCCGCGTGTACAGTTCCGAGCTGGCCAATTCGTTGATCGATTTCACCATGGGATGTTGGAAAGTAAAACGCAGACTATTTAACCATCGGATCAGGTTAAAGTTCGTTCAAGCTCTAGCATGATTGCTTTAGTTCGAGAAAACTTTGACTGACAGCCTGCATAGGTTGAGAAAAGGATATGCCTCGGTCAAGGAAAAGTAGCAGCCATGGGGAAAGTCGATGCCCCCTAGTTCGGGACTTGATCTCACCATCTCCGTTCTGTCTCGTACAATTTGCTCAATGTGCAGGCTAGAACTTAATCATTACTACAAGGGAGATTGGGTGATCCCATCCTAAAGTCCATCCGTGACATGGGAAAACGATCAAGGAGGAGAAGCGATGAGCAAGTTGCCCAGATGATACAGCAGCGGGGGCGAGGCTCGTACTTGTTCACAAACGGGCAAGGGAGAGCGAAGACGCGGTTCGGTGCGTGGGAAGGAAGAGAAGGCCATGATTCAAATTCAAAAAGGAAACCACCGAGGGCAACTAGGGGAATTGTGGCGTCATTGAGGAGACTGGCTTCGAACGAGCCACGTGGTCAAATTTTGATGAGACTCTTTTAGTCACACCAACTACAACTTCGGCGGAACAACGAATGGATCCATCCACTGCCTCTTGTCTCTCATATGGGGACATTTCGTGCAGGTGATCGTGCATTTGCTTGAATTGCTGCGAGGCATGCTTCTTTGCGACTAGTCATGTGCATGAACGCAGCCTCCAGTACACGACTTTTTGGGCATTCCTCTCATCCTTTCCGTTCTCTATTATGATTGAATGACGGTCGCACTGTGATGGGACAAATTTTGAAAGAAGGGATGACATGTCTTCCGTCGTGAGCTGGGACAAGTACGTCCATCCTCCCCCGCTTTGGCTCCATATGTATCAGCTGGCGACAAAATCGTTTTTGGACTTTGCAACAACGGTAGCGTCGTTCTGTGTCACCATGCGCTGAGTTTTACGAGGTCACCATATATGATGTCACATTCTCGCATCTGGCTCCTGTTTATCCCGACCTCGTACTGCATTCGTAGGCCCTAGACCCTGGATTCAACATCCTCAGTGCTTTCTCGGCCTCGGTATTTACTGATGTAATTCGCTACGGGGTACATGCTGTACTACTACGCCTTCGACAAGGTTCGCATGATGCTCATGTACATCCGAGCAGTGCCCGGTGGCTGATATCTGATGGCTTCTTCCGCGTGTCTGGGTGACATCCTATGATGATGGGAACACCTAAGATTGAGGAGCATCAGGTATAGTCAGCGAGTGGTTCTGTTGATTGTGTGCACCTGCGAGAGCAGCCGAAGGATCCACGGCTCACGAGAGATTTTTGCTATGATCAAAATGTCATTTTTCCAATAAGGGAAAGAGGGACCACAAAGGAACCTGGGTATGGTTCAATCTACCCAAGACTTTCATATCTTATCGATCTCGGGTTTCGTTTAGGTACAGATAGAATCGTTTGTGCGGAACGAAGATTATGAGACTCCTTCTTTGTCTTCCGCAGTCCCGGTCATCATTATGTATGATCCAGGCTTTTTCGGTCCGTCGACGTTTATAATATGGTACTGTCTTTCAAAATCAGTGATCGTGAAGGAACAAGTGTATACCAGCCCTCAGTGGATGACGGCGGACAAACACAAGCCCCTACAGCGCATAACACGAGAGTTTTGTGTGTCAGCTGTTCAGGCTATTCCCACATTTTGATTCTCCTGGAAAACTGAGAAGACTGGTCCTGTGATTCCTATATATGCTTTTGTCCTCTCATCTATGTCGTTAAGAGCAACAACTAGAGTCTTCGAACCCCGGGACGCGCGAATCTTGCCGTCGGTTAGTTTCATCTCGAACATTCCAACAGATATTACGTCACATTATGTCTCTTTATCCCAGTGTGTCCAATGTTGAACCCGTCTATTTGTGTCCCTACCTAAAGTAAGATAAAAATGCGTCACGAATAATGCCAGCCGATTAACACCGCTTTTAATAGAGCGCGATCACCCTGAACCACACATGTCCAATTTTATTCCGTCCAATCAGTCCCATCGAAGCCAAAATCCCTCCATAAATACTTTCTCTCACCGTCGTGTACTTGTATAGAACCTTTTCGCTCCTCACCCCCATCATTTGAATTCTACGATGCCTCCTAGTAAGTGATTTCTCCAATATACAGATACCTCGTCTTACCATTTGAAACAGAAAAGGAAGTCGAGCTAGAGACAAAAGTTACCGTTCGAAACTTTTGGCGTAGTCCCAGACGTGCTATCTATGCCACCGCCTGGATTCTCTTATTCTGTATTGCAGTAGCAGATCTGGGCCTTGTCTCACAGCAGCTTCACCGTAACGGCAACGATATCGAAAACTACGGCAATATGATGTTCAAGCACATCCTCGGAATCCACCTCTTTAGCATTATCTTGATCTTGCTAATGTGTATCGGTCATTTCTATGCTTCCGTTGGCCGTAAGTGCTAGTTCCTTGTTCGTTGTCGCCATGGAACAAAATTATGTTCGTAGTTATGGGGTTTTTCGTTCTTGTTGCTGCTGTATTCTGGGGTACAGGCGCTGGTGTTACCTTCAAATCCTGCCCGTACCGCGTCTTTAATTGCGGTGACAGCGATCCCCAGACTACGTTTGCGAACACGAGATGGGCTGAGGAGCGTTTCTTTAGCCAGTGCTCTCGCATTGTGGCGATTCAAGGTTTAGCCTGGGCAGAATGTGCGTTTTCTCTTTACTACCAATTGCACGATCGTGTGTCACTTATATGGTCATTCGATGCACAGGGGGAGTCCTCACCATCATGTTCTTCGGCATGGTAGCCCACCTATTCAAATTCACTGTCCGGCCCCGTACTTCGTTCTATGGCCCCATGGATGCGTAAAATAGGACGACTCTCTCTTCGCATCACGCTTCCTCTCGTATTGTTGTCATCTCTCCTTCGGCGTGACAGACAATCAAATCGGAGCCAACCTCAGTCTTATTTCATACCACCTGCCTTTCATGTCATTATCTTTTGTAGCTTTGCTAACTGTTCATCACTACTTCAAGTAGTAGGATAGCATCTTGTTTTTTAGCCCTTCGCAATAGGTCAATACCATTAGAATTCGATCACATGTACCTCCCTGTATTCATGGTTGTGTGTACTATGTCACGATATTTGATTTGTGCCCATTTTGATTCTATCAACGTTCAATCTCTTCGCGAGGTCTTGATCGGTGATTTAATATGACTCTATCGCTTCCACGTACTGCCAGTGAATTATCTAGCAACACGTCATCTGGTGTAACTGGATTCTGCTTCATCTCGCCATATGGCCAGCGTTAGTCGTCTCCCACAGCATGACACCTATAATTCAGATTACTTAGCAGAGCTTTCACCAGTGTGTATTTCCTTTCACGTACCAGGGAAGGTTTACCAGAATTCGAGTGAAGTTCAGGTTCGAAGGTTGTCGCCCGTCTTGCCGAATGCATCATGTACCCTTCTGGACCTTGCCTCGCCTCGTCTGACGTGGATACATTGGACGCCCGCTGACCAGGACCAGGCGTTTCTCACGCAACGGTGCCCGGCCTCCTGCTGCATTCCGTCTCGCGAGCACTCCAAAGAACTTGGATACGGGCTTGAGGGGCCCATGACTTTGAAACAAGGCTTGAAGTATGCTACGATGATCAAGTATAAGCATACATCAACTTCGCCCGAGATGCGACGCTCGGAGTGAAGCATCTGCCTCTCCATTGAGACCTTCCAACCCTCTGAATCGAAAGGTGCGATCTAGATACTC
Organism: Termitomyces sp. T73sscA; assembly: GCA_017657235.1. Lineage (NCBI taxonomy): Eukaryota > Fungi > Basidiomycota > Agaricomycetes > Agaricales > Lyophyllaceae > Termitomyces > Termitomyces sp. T73sscA. Next base: position 34,096 of record JAGGAP010000067.1, on the reverse strand, counting down.
GCTTATCTCGTCAAACGATCCGGAAGCAATTCTCGAAGAACGGGACACACATAATGTTGCAATTGGGATAAGGTCAAGCCGGTTCCTCTCTATCAAGGACAATCATTGAAGCCGAAGATCTGTTTGTGTAAGCACTAGTGTTTTCCGAATGCCACAAGCCCAGGGCCATGCAACATTTGAATGTCAACGATAAGCCGAGCGTTGAACGTTGAACCCAAGACGACTATGGCATTGCACGGCGCAAGTGAGCGGATGAAATTACAGAGGCAATCAGAGAATGGGATAACATGGTTTAACCCTTTCGCGCGGCTGTCTCCCCGTCGTACGTTCAACCATTATGTTGAATTATATTCCTTGCAACTAGTCAGAGACTGGAATATATACAGACTATAAAGTCAATATTTAGTGATCTAGCCTACAGACGTGGTGCATGACGCAGCACAGTCCATGAAGCCTTCCAGAGCACTTTCTGGATCATCCCAATGCCACTAGAAAACATAATGAGTTCACGAAAGGGACAGTCACGAGAATTTGTCCTCACAAAATGATTGACGCCAGTGACCAAGTTGATCTTCAGCCTAGAACCGCTGTTTTGCTTCTGATCATCCTCTATCGCCCACATTCCCGCAATAGCAAAGGCGCCGGACTTTTCTCCCACCAGAAGCGCCAGATTTAAGAAGGGGAAGACATTGAGCATCTCAGGATCATTCACAACCTTTCTGTACACAGCCTTGAACTGAGGCATGAAGTGGATCATGTACGGGAGGTCACTAAAGCCATCGCTTCCATAACAGGAGGCTTCCTCAAACTTCTTGGCTGGGATATTGAAAAAGGTTGGGATACGACTGGAGGAAGGAATAACCCACGAGAGGGTACTGAGGTCTCGCTTCGCCAAATCACCATGGTCGAAGTAACCGGTCATCCACTGGCCGAAAGCGGCGAGACGAAGGCTTTCAGGAACATACGTATCAAGTAAGGGTGTCCAATTCTGTTCAGGAGTCGGGAGCCCAAGAATGATGGGAGCAGGATCTGACATAGATAGTTGGTACCATAGTCAAATGGGTCGGAAAGAAAGTGATATTTACCATAAATAATCACAGATCTAATATGCGCACTAAGCCGAGCCCGAGTCTCAGATGGAAGTGCATGAGCACTCGCGATGGTTGCGAGTGCAATTGCAGACCCAAGAGACCATCCTAAGAGTATAATCCCCCCCTCTTTTTTATCTTGAGCAATTGGAGATAGATTGTTTTGTAGGATCAAGTTATCAATGAAGGTCGCTATTTCGATACCGCGCGCTTGAAGTTCAGCATCCTTCTGTTCCTCAGTCCCACCGCTCATCACGATACCTAGTTCTTGAGAGGAATATTCCGTGGAGCCGGGGTAACGACGACGGTTCAAAGCTACAAAACGTATACCCTTCTTAAAGGAAACGGGCAACATTTTCTCGAAGATCACTGGAAGAAATCAGTACGTATGAGTGAAATCGTTGAGAAAGAAAGAACGAACAATTGCTGAAACACATTCCATGAATAGCAACGATTGTTGTATACGCCTGGTCAGACCCAGGACTCGGAGTTCCAGAGTCAATGTAGGAAAGCTCAACACCAGGGCCAAGAGAGTGTGTCGAAAGCCATTTCGTTGAGGACAGCGTAGAATCTTCTTCACTTATCCAAAATGTGTACTATTTTTGAGGTGCAGCACCAATGTGCATATGCGGTCGAACAAACTTAACGGTGGTCGAGATGGAAGAAGGAACGCCAAATCAAAATAGACATAGGCGATCTTTTCCCAGAGCTCATATGTACACCATCACAAGCAGTGTCCATATGACCGTTACAAATCTCTGATCAATCGATAAAGAAGTCACTGTGTATAGGATCGCGGAATTATCTTGTAGTCTTATGGTCGATATCCATCGAGATGATCACTCAACAACAGAGCTCGAGAAGGTTGGTGTGAAAGGATTTTCTACCCTATGACCCCAAGGCAAAGATAGAATATACACAGAGGGCACGCGTTTGCTCCATCATAGGACATAGTATCAGAACCTAAAACGACGTCCAAAGGAAGCGACTGCGCCATATTTAGAATTTCACCCATCTTTTCAAGTTCACTGCTGTTAATCCGATTCAGGCGTGATGCATTAATTCCTGACCTCTATTCAACTTGATATCGCGCCTGTGCTTATACTTGTGCGGTCTGTAACGGTGTTTCCGCTTGGACTTGCACATCTTTGAGGACTTGCGTCCGCGTGCATTTAGAGACGTCCGCGGGTCTCTAAAATAATCCGATCAGATATCTTGAGACAAGGCGTACGACTCACCAGCAGCCCCACGACGTACGGCTGGGACTGCGAGATCAACCCTGCACCGACAGAGATCCGAGTAGAAGGGTTGATGATCAAAAGCACGCTTCTTGTCCCTAGAATTTTGATGGGCTGTTGTTCCCTTGCCGTGGGCCTTGAGATAACCGAAGCTTTGCCGATTGTCCAAACTTGAATTGAGAGGTGGCTACTATAGTGTTCGGCTTGCTTGTGAATCTGTCGACTGTGGCACATCAGTAAGGACGAGCGAAAGATAGGGAAGATGTACCGGACTTGCGCTGGGTTACGGCGGCGGCGACGAGACGGGGCAGGGCGAGAACGAAAAGCACGAGGTGGAAGGAACCTCATGGTGGCAAAGAATGATGAGGGACTGTATGCATCATGCATCTGGGCCAGGGATGTTGTTACGTAACCCTTTTCTGACTTACCTTCCAGCTGTACGATCTGGGTGCATCTGGGCCATACCAATTGTCTTGCTGGACGGCGACTATGTCTAGCTTCCCAACGCTAGCTCAATACAGATATTCGATGTCCTCTTCGACTCGACACTGATCTCGGTGGGACGTCTGGTCCACTTTCTTCCACTAAACATCCTTTCCTCGTCTGCCTTGCTGAGATCGCGCTCCTCGACCATCGGAGAAATGTATCGTAACATCATATCCTTGTGCATTCATGAGGTCACAGCATTCCAGTCCGTTCCTTTCTTCTCCATGCACAATGTCTTCAACATCGATCCCGAGCCACAGTGCTTCCACGAGCATTGCACCAGGGGTATGGCCGACCAATGATTCTCACTATGCTGAAAAGCAAAGTAAACCTCATATTTAGCCCATATGTCAATAAAAATGTGCCCAAAATTCTTCGAACTCTGTGTCTAAAGCGATGTCTAAACCTTCGCCTTTGAATAAGTCTGGTCTGGTTTTAAAGACCAGCGGCCGCCGCACGTAGATAAAATCACTGCGAGCAACGTCCATTCTAATGAACCGCGATTTACACAAGGCATCTAGCCGAAGCCTTCGAGTTGAGTCATGTTACTCTAAGATTCGTTTTCTTCTTATTTTCGAATCGGCTATGTAGGGTGTGAATATTGCAGCGCCTGCCTGGCATTTCTATTGACAAACTGTAACCGATAAATAGAATCCCTTACACGCGATTTGACAATTTATCGTTCATGTGGTGGAGATGGAGATTTGGTGTGCGTATGAAAAAGGACATATAACGAACTTTCGAAACATGCATTAAGGGGGAATCGAACCCCCGGCGGGTCGAACTGAAGCTTTATGGCAACGACCCAGGTTACCACTACCCCATTAATGCATGCTGTAACTGTGTGTTCCACAGCTGTTGCCCGTGTCAGGCTGCTTTTGGTCTCAGGTTCTCACCACGATCTACCTGGCCCTACCTGGCCAGAGTACCGAAGTCTTGTCTAGAGCTTCGACTACGTCCCCCCTGCCATCTTCATGAAGTAGCCTACTACTATGATGAAGACAGATTGGTAGAGGCCTACTTCGACGACCACATATGCCTTGCCCTAAACAGTCGCTTACTAGTAGTTGCGTGTCTATTGTTCTCGAAATGTCATCCTTCCTGATCCCGACAAGTGCAATATAGTCATTCCCTTTGTCGAACAATAATTACCAGACTCAGAATTCTCTGTGTAGGCGCAACTTTGATTGACACAAGGTCGGACCTACTGCCTTATTATACTTTTCTCCGTTTGGCCTCGGCGCGCTGCTGCTGGTTCACACGCTTTGTTCTCCATATCCGTGCTGGCTTTATATGACAACAAAAACAACGCGCAAGGCACGCTACTCCACCTTGCTTTGGCCTGACCTATTGTCTTGTTCTATATATGGGCATCCACTACGAGTGTCCCTTTTTGAGGACTCGTACCTACAGTATATAGTCGGTCATTGCATGCATCAGGCCCATCAAACTTCGTCCTCGCCCGACTTGCTTTGTATATTAGTCCTTTCATCCACTCATAATGTCTTCCACTATGGTGATGAACCTCGATGTCCCCACGGTCTTTCCCTATCTCAGTGAGGAAGAGCTCGCACAGCCGGTTCAACCTGGCCTGACGGACGAAGAATTCAATGCCTTTCTTTTGTACGTTACTTTTGCCACGCGAAAATATTACTGATCTAATCACATTCGTTGGTTGTAGGAGTGTATCACCAAAGACCACCGAATTCAACTTCCCTGATGATTGTAATTTTCCTTTTAATGCGAAGTAAGTAATCATACGTTTTTAATATTTACTGGCAATTTATGACGTCCTCTCCTCTAGTGGTACGATTGATGAGATCATTGAATCCGCAAATCAAATACCCTCGGATATAACGTTCGTCCATTCCCTCCACCACGAAACGATCCATTTACGATTCTCTCTCTAGGACCAACTTCCCATTACTGAATGATATAACTCCTAGAGATTTTATCGTTGATTGCGGCTTGGATCCCGCAGAGTTTCAAAGTCTCCAAACACCTGCGCCGTCTGGAGATGCGGATACATGGAACTCGATTCTGCACGAAATGCTGGACAAGATGACGGAATGGGCGAAGACGACGGACCTATCGCTCAAGCAAATGGGTATTAGCGTTGAGGACCTGCAGAGGTTTGAGTTCCTCGATGACCTACATGTCTCGGTCTAGCATGCGGATCGAATTGTTTGGCTGCTTCCTGCTGGCGGGACCTTTGTAACGGTAGAATATTTCTTGCACTATGCGCTTTTGTCAGCCGTAGTTTGTATCACATAGCAGCATGAGCAGTGAATAACGCAAAATGTAGCATAGTATTAGTCCAATATCCAATCATTTACAGTCAATCATAGATTTCGTATGATAGATTTCTGACCTCGAGATTTTATGATTTGTATGTATCTGAGATTTTTCTGAACGGGGTACTGGTATGCGGGAAGGTTTTTTAACGACATCTCAAAGTTTTTTTGAACATTTTGGGATGTGTAGGCCTAAGGTGGGATGTATAAATGGTCTAGGCTGGAGATAGCCGAGGAAGCAAAAGACAAGGGCAGTCGGATACAAATACAAAGCTCTTGTTTGACTGCGGAAAGAGCGGACAATAGTAGATGATTACATACCATACCATCACTGGTACTGAGAACAGTGCCTCGATGAATTTCTTTCCTGACAATGTGACCTTGCTGAATTTCTTTGGCGATGCCTGTCCATCAATTCCACAGCACTTGTATATCTAGTCGCTTACAATATACTGTGTCTTGAATCCTGTCATCAAATCACTTCCATTGTTACATTTACTCTCGCTCTATACCCATAACACGCCCACGTACGTTTATATCTGTTAGATCGTTCTAAGCTAACAATCGGATTCCGACAACTCACCTTTCACTGCCCAGACTTGTCATGAATTGCGATAGGGATCATGCCAAGGAAGATGTAGAGCTTCGCCCGATAGCTCCAGGCCATAATTCATCTTCATCTTCTGCAGATCCACATCTTTCCCTTCACACCGGTTTCCGCACACCTTCTAACCAAGCGTCACAGCATCAACACCTAGGAAGGCCACAAGACGGCGTGGCTAACTTCTTCAAAGAGCTCACTTATCACATAGACTCCGTTGATAAGGTCTGTTCAACATTTGACACCGCTGCGGACAATGGTCTCCACAACGGCGTAGCGGCTCGCAATCTCCAGCGAGATGGGAAGAACACGATTGTTAAGAAGGAATTCGAGTACCAGACGGAGATCGTATTTTTTCTTCTTGGCGCTTTCTTGTGGGCGTTCCTTGTCGTGGGATGTATTATCATCTGGAAACTTACCAATAACTCTCATCTCCTATTCGCGTCCACGTTCCTTGTTCTCGCCATTCTCATGACTATTCTCGTGCTATTTTATGCTTCAGTCTTCGCGTTCCAAGTCTGGTCCGCTAGCCGCATCATGGATTCTGTGCTCTATCTCCTCCCATCCGAATGCGTCGTAATCCGCGAGGGCCAGACCAGTAGAATCCCCGCCGCAGATCTGGCCGTTGGTGATCTAGTTATGTTGTCGGCTGGCAACAAAATTCCTGCTGATATGCGGTTGATCGAGACATCCCGCGACTTGCGCTTCAATCGTGCTGTGCTAACAGGGGAGTCAGAGGAGATCGAGGGCACAGTAGAATCCCGAGGCACAATCTTCCTCGAAGCACCTAACATCGCTTTTATGGAAACACATGTCACAAGTGGGCACGCAAAAGGTGTTGTGGTATTGACTGGGAGTCGTACAGTCATAGGCCGCATCTCGAATCTCACGAACAAGACTCAACTTGAAAATAAGCCGACAGTCTTGGATGAGCAGATCTGTGATAAGAAGCAACACTTCCTCTTTCTCCTCGCTGTCGAACTCCTGTTAGGTAACATAATGTTTTCCCTTTTAGGGATTCATCATTCGTCACCGGAATATATACAGAAAGTCCTCGTAAGCTTCCTGATCCCAGTTTGCAACTTTCACGCATTTTGGATTGCTATTACTCTGACACGGGCTTTCATCACCCGATATATGAAAAAAGTATCGGTGCTTCCCAAGTCACATTCCGCTGTCGAGACCATTGGCCGTATCACTGTCATATGTTCTGACAAAACTGGCACCCTTACGCAGAACAAGATGTCTGTCACGTCTGCTGGGTTCGTCGACGAGACGCACACGGCTCAGGAGTTCCGTGATAATTTTGTAAAAAGGTTGACTGGAGGGGATTCTGCAATTGATTTGCTTCACAGAGCTGCTGTACTTTGCAATAGTGCGACTTTCGATCCTGCGACTGCTGATCTGTCCTTGGAAAAACGAGAGATCAATGGTGATGCAACGGACGGCGCTATCCTCCGCTTTTTCGAGTCCTTTGGAGACGCATCTGCTGTCCGTGCTTCTAAACCTGAGGTATACCAGGTTCCCTTCAACTCATACAATAAATGGATGCTTACCATGCACAATTCTCTGTCCTTACGAGACACAGAAATCCCAATCACCAAGTCTTATCTTTGTCAAAGGCGCTCCAGATGTCCTTATTTCCAGATGTTCCTCTTACCTTTCTGCTCTTACTAATGACATCCAGCCCTTTGATTTGGTCGCCAAAGAAAAACTCGTTGCTACGCACGAAAAGTGGTCTCGCGTCGGACAGCGCGTCATTCTCCTCTGCATGCGAGAGTACATCCCTTGCAACGTTGTCGGTACGGATGACTTTCGCACTGAGATTGCACAGAAAGGCATGGAGGCATTGACAATAGTAGGCATCCTTGGGCTCATAGATCCTCCTCGCCCTGAGTCTGTAGTTACCGTGAATGACTGCAGGAAAGCTGGTGTCAGATTCTTCATGGTTACCGGAGACTTTGGATTGACAGCTGTCGCTATTGCACGACAGGTTGGGATTATGACTACTCATGGCAAGCCCGAGTCTTTGGCGGATGTGGTTGAACAAATACGACATCTGCCGAGCTGGCCCTTACCCAGCTGCCGGGACCCGCCAACCGTATTCAGCAAAGTCTCATGCTGGAAGGGAAGGATTTGGATCTGTTCACAGAAAATCATTGGGAAATTGCTACGCGCTATGAAGAAATCGTATTTGCGAGGACGACACCTGAGCAGAAGGTGGCGATTGTCACTGCATTTAAAAATCGGGACAATGTTGTTGCGGTTACCGGCGACGGAGCAAACGACGCTCCTGCCCTCAGAAAAGCAGATGTTGGTGTCGCTGTGGTGACCGCAACTTGTGATGTTGCCATAGAAGCTGCTGATCTCGTTCTCTTGGGTAATCTTGACTCTATCATTGGTGGCATTCGACTCGGACGTTTGGTGTTTCAGAATATGCAGAAGGTTACTGCGTGTATCCTACCTGTCACATGGTCTGTATTCTGGTCTGCTATGATCAGTGGCTACCTCGGTGTACCGCTTCCACTTTCTGCATTTCTTCTGATCGTTATTTTCATCGTTGACTTCTCCTATATTTCACTCATCGCGGAGAAAGAAGAGTTTGACCTCCTGATGTTCCCACCGCGCAATCACAAGGAAAATTATCTTCTCACCTTGAAGGTCTATGCCCAAACCTTCCTTTTCATAGGCATGATGGAGATGGTTTTTGCTCATGCGATGTTCTTTTTCTACTATTGGCGGTATGCTGGTATACCTATAGGCGACCTCTTCTTCTCATATGGGGAATCTACCACAAAGGGGTTTCATGGGTACAACACAGAAGAATTAATAAATTTCAACAACACCGCGCAATGTGTGTGCTTTGTTACCCTTGTTATTCTGCAGTGGGGAAATCTCATTTCTGCCCGTAACAAACGTCTTTCTATTCTTAGCGCCAGCCCCATTCATAAACAGAGGAGGAACCCGTGGCTTTTATACAGTGTCCTCTTCGAATTCATTACTATGATTGTGGTGACAGAAGTTCATTGGTTTCATAAGCGGTTTTTGACAGCCCCAGTTCCCATAGAATTCTGGTTCATACCATTGCCACTATCCTTGAGCATTCTCATCATGGATGAGATCAGGAAGTCGCTAGTGAAGATGTACTCGAAGAGTTTCTTAGCAAGGATTGCTTGGTGACTGTCAAGAGTCAGCTACGCCAGGGCCAGCGATCGTCCGTAGGAAAACAGCGAATGTTCGTACAAATATATTGCAGAAGTAGACAATGGAAGAATCATAACTTATATATCGCACTAGTTTGCCTTCGGCTCGAGCGTACTCGTAACCGCAATGGTGATGAAGTCACGTGTGATTTATACCACCGCTGATTAAGCTCTTGCCTCAGGGACGACAATCCTTCGCCATGAACAACGATGCCCGGCTTACTACTATAACATATCTCGCGAGTATCGCGCTTGATATTCTGAACAGACTCCAAAGAACTCAAATACTGGCTGCGGATGGCGAAGAAACTTCGAAAAGATGCTCAATTATGCTACGACGATGGCGACCTTCAAACTGCGTTTATCAAATTTGCCAGAGCTGCAACGCTCGTTATGGAACACCTGCCCCTCCATCAGGACCTTACAACCCTTTTGACTGAGGATCAGAGGCACAATCTTAACCTAGTGAGTGACTTATGTGGTTAGACGCCACGGCATTCAAGAGAAATCCTTGAAGAATGGGATACACTTGATGGAACGTATGGGAGAGATCAAGCCGATCCTCATGCAACGCGTCTTAGACTGGGACACTTGGGATATTGCTCATCAGAGTCGAACGCCAAAGATGTACGATGGGGACGCGACAGACTGGGAATCTACTCAGCCGAGCTGTCGTCGCGTTCGATCCATTGAATACCCATCCCGACCGCCTGCCCGGGGGTATGTGATTTCAAACAAGGACCTTGTTCGAACTCATCCTTGTCCGCAGCGGCTTATCTCTTACCCGTCACCAATAACAACCGCCTCGCTACTGCCATCTCAGGCGCGTCTCCAATCTCCTCAAATCATGACGCCGCACCAGCAGCACCAAGGATACTATCCCGCCATCGACAACGGTTTCAGACTTTCTTCATACTCTGTCCCTAATCCCTCGCCGTCATATAGAATGCATTATTCAGAGCCAGTACCAATTCCTCCACCAACAACCTGCATATCCCGGGTTAACTCGTCCTGCTACACTACTACCCCGATTACCGGCACCGCCGAATCGACTATCAGGCCAGCAACAGGCGCAAAAAGTGACCGAGGCACCACCTCTCACGAAGGAAGGCCTACGCCAAGTAAATGCCCCTCGCGAATGCCTCTCGAGATTCATCACTATCGCCAGGGCGAACACGAACAAGAATTTGGAAACATGCGGTCTTCTACTGGGCCGCGACCGAGGACATAAATATGTGGTGGCGACACTGTTGATTCCGAAGCAGCATGCGACTAGCGATACGTGTATGATGGACGCAGAGGAACTGGTATTGCAATTTACGGAGGAAAGGGCGCTCATTACACTTGGCTGGGTAAATTTGTAGTCTTTTCTTTTGCTACATACTCACTCACCGAATGATGCAGATTCACACCCACCCTTCTCAATCTTGTATGTTTCCTTACTTGGGTTCTCCATCGGCCGGGCTGACACTTGACAAATACAGGTTTCATGTCCTCTGTTGATCTCCACACGCATGCGGGATTCCCATGCATGCTCCGCGAATCTTTTGCCATCGTCTGTGCACCAAATTCCAATCCCAGGTACGTCTTCTATGCTTTCTTGATATGATGGGCATTGATAGTCTCTTCATAGTCACAAGTTTTGGTATATTCCGCTGTATGGACCCTCCCGGGCTCGAAACCGTGCTCAAATGCGAGGCAAAGGAGGCATTTCATCCGCACCCTGACATACCATTATATACAGTGAGTTCCCAAGTTCACGACTGCGATTGTGCTGATTATTCTTTTTTCCAGGACGCGGACAAGGGCCATGTACAGATGAAGGACCTCCCACTAGAGATTGGGTTCGAATCATAACTTGTATGTTGTAAGTACAATCGAAGACTATTGTACTGTAACGTTTATCACATCCCACACACGCACACACACACATGATACCATACTGCCCATGCATAATTATGGGATTCTAGGATGTCTGAGCAGACCGTAAACCAGGGAAGGATGTTTTCGAAAATAAATACGTCCTTTCGCGCCCGACACGTCCGCAATGCAGAAGAGTCTGTTTAGTTGGGGAAATGGAATTGCGGGCGCTCGGCGGGCGTCTACTCCGGCTCTGATTCCTGACTAACTGAGCCCTCGTATATTTGCCAGGTGGACAGCTCTGAACGAATTTCAAGGTTCCCAGTCATTCTAAAAAGGAGTCTGATCACGAACTCTAGGTGTCCCTCACCCCACATATGGCTAAAAGCAAACACAGCATCCACGCACATGCCGCAGCGGCACTCATCCACTTGTGCGAGGGCGTCGCGCGCGACACGCTCCTACCGTACCTCAACCTCATCGTCGCACACCTCTTCAACCACGCCACGCCCACCTCAGGCGATCACGACGCTTGTGATGGTTACTTGAGCGATGTTATCTTTGCAAAGGTGCGTGCCATGTGGACGTCGATGTTCATGCGATGCTGATTTTTGCTCCCACCCGTCAGCACTATATATCGATTGTTCTCCTGCTGCTGAACGTACTGCGTAATGCGGATGGGGCAGAGTATAGAAAGTTGGTTCAAGGCGATGGAGTGTGCGGGTATCGTTGGTTAGTTTTTTGTTCTAGTAGTTTCTTGACCTTCGTTCATTGAATGCTTATGCATGCAGCGATTGCCGTGGGGAGGACATGTTTCGTCCTAATTTTCTCACACTCATCGAGCTGCTTACCCGAGACCGAAGTTCGTCTGTTGCTTTCTCATTCTTATCTTCATAACTTGAACGAAAGAGAGCCCCGCGGACCCATCGGACACGCAGCTGGGGCATTAGCTCATCACGACGTGGGCAAAGGTGTGTCAGCTGATGGGACTAGGGTTTGGCGTCATTGTACCTTCGCCCTTGCAGACGGCAAGTGCGAAGCCTCATGTGTCTGTATACAGTGCGTGCTCATTTTGATTGAGAATCCAACCGTGTTTCTGATGCCCCCGCCTTTGATGCCGCCTTTGACGCCCCCGCCAGACAAAGACGTGGCGATGCTCCTTGCCTCAGAGAAAGCGAGCAATATGCTTCCAAACTGGATGCTTGCGGGTGCGTTCCACCGTCTCGTCACGGCCATGCGCACCACGTCGTTAAGTGCTTCAATCACACGCTGCGGGTCATTAGCGGGCCGGTGGTGCTCCTCAAGGAGTTGTTGGCCGTCGTGGATCCTTGATATCCGTTGTTGGTTGTTGTTGGGAGCGTGAAGGATTTGGGAGTTATAAGTCAGTTACATCGATTTGTCGGACAGAATAGCTACTGTGTAAACCAGGTGTGCAAATTATAATTATTGTTGGTGGCATGTCCAATTACATTGCAAGCTATCCGGAGATTATGCAGAGCGATCACCATGCCCCGGAACCTCATCGCAAAAAGTCAGAGCCCGTATTACCTTTCATGCGCAGCTGACGAGAGTTAAATTGAGACTTTTGCACCCCTGACGTATATTTGGAAGAAGTGGTGAGAAGCTTAGTTGCTCGTTCAAGTACGATGACAATAATCGTAGGCAACATGGACTCTAAATACTGAGAAAGGAGAAAGTCGTGCATGGATATGTCGATTGTGTAAGTTCAAGTCACCCGCGTTCCTTTTCTGCGCATCTCGAAATTTCTTGATTGGATTTGAACTTCCAGGTCACACTTTTGAGGCTCTTCATCTGCTCACTTGGATTCCACCATCATCCATTTAGAAGACTGTGATGTATGGAAGGTGTTCGTACTCGCATCGTGTGCTTCCTCGAATATTTGATCTGCTACCGGGCTCGTCCCTCGTGAGAATGTCTACGCGTAAGCGGTAAACGTTTCTCTTAGCATGTGGCAAGCTGCAGCATTGCTGCGGATCGATCCAATTACACTTGTCAAACCGTTGAAAGATAGTAGGACGGGAGCGAACCAGGTGGGACTTGATCATTTGAAAAGAGCATTGAGCATATCTAACTGGACCGTGGTCGCCGAACCATAGGAAAAAAAGGACCTACTGTACAGACCATAAATGCTAGAGGTTATGTAGAGCTCGCTATCCCTCATCCCACATTTACTACGTGCCCCAGCCTTCGAATTCACAATGTTAAAATTTATTGCTACAAGTGTTCTACTTGCAATTCACGTTTTGGCTACACCAACCACGACTGGGTACGCTCCCCTTTCATTCATTACATTTCAATATAATGATGGACGTACCTCTGTATATTAGGTTCTGCGGCACTGTTACTGATTTTCAAACTGTTGCAGCTGCTCAGACGTTCCTCGTCGCAAACCCTGTAAATAGTACTCAGACTTCGAACGCACAGGGCGCGTTCAACGTCCCTGTAAATCATTTTATCACCGAGGTAGTACCCATCCATTTACAATGTAACTCAGGTCATCTTCAACGTTTTCTACGATCAAAACAACCCCCAGGATGGAAACGTTGGGTAAGTAAAATTCCTCCTGCAGATTTGAAAATCGACCGTTTTCATCACTAGGGATAACGTCATTACGACACAAATGAATGTCCTAAACGCATACTTTCAGCCGATACGTTTGACATTTACAACCTACAGTGTCCGTCGCATTCCTGTCTCATACAGCATAATGCACGGTGTTGTTGCTGGTAATGACATTGAGAGGCAAATCAAATCATACCGCCTGGGAAATGCACAGGTCCTCAACATCTACACACTTGGGTATGACAATTGATTGTTACTAGTACTTTTCTGAGTCTCACTCACCAGAACAACACAGAACGACCACTGGTTCATGGTCTTCCTACCCCTGGGACTACCAGAACAATCCGATGAATGACGGCATTGTTATGGATTACAATCACCTTCCTGGCGGTGCAAATGTAGGCTATAACACTGGCAAGGAAAGTAGACTTTATTTATCAGAATTCAATACCTTGGTCTAATCCATCTCTAGGCCTTGGTACATGAAGTCGGACATTGGGTCGGCCTCCTGCACACTTTTGATGGTGGCTGCAATGGCGGTGATTATGTCGACGATACTCCGGCAGAAAGAGACTTTACGACTGGCTGCCCTGTCGGAAAGGACACATGCACAGCTCCTGGTATGGACCCTATTGGTAAGTTCACCCATTAGTGGCAAGCTAGAAAGTACTTTGACAAGCATGGATTGACAGATAACATAATGGATTATAGCGATGATATGTGCAGGACTCGCTTCACGGCTGGGCAGTACAATCGTCTTGCCCAGTTTCTCTACTTTTACCGTCAAATCAACTTGTATTGAGCGACATTTAGGACCTTTGTTGAATCGAGAACTAGATACAACATTTAGCACGTGACATTTGAACGCTGAAGGCTACCGTCGCGCAGCCATTGCGCCTGAGTTGCTACCTAAACTTATTGTATTGGTCATGTCTTGCGAAGACAGGTAAATGTGTGACCAAGGTGAAAGCAAAGCGTGAAACGACAAACGTGTTGCAACCTAACCGACGATATCATTGCAGGGCGAGTGTTCCTTACAAGATGTGCTGTAGCATACGAGATTAAGAGTTATCGTATGGATCTATGCTCAGCGATCTCAGAGTCGATAAGATAAGATCTAAATAAATATTCATGAGTCTCAACAACACTCGGATGATTACAAGCGCTGTTTGACAACCCCGTGCCCTTGCCTGTCTCTCGTACCATGAACCCAGCGCAAATCGGACCCACGCGACCTCTCACGGCGAGAAATGTCTAGACCCGTGAATTCCCTCTATTTCTCTGCAAGCCCCTTCAAGTGCAAAATATCCCGTCTCACCGAATGCCAAAGGAAATGGAAAGCATCAACCTCGGTTTCGGCTTCATGACGTACAAACTGACCCGCAAAGCACACACAACGGTCCTCGGACTAATCTACGACCTCGTCAGGGAGCAAAACCAGAACTAGGCCTCGTTGCTGGCGATACTCGAGAGCTATGCGGAGGCGTGCGCGGGGTACGAAAAGTCAATATAGGGCCATATGCCCATGGACTGGCTATCGTGAAGCGCGCTGGACGACGAGGAGGACGAGGCAGTATTGATATCCTACGCGACGCCGCTCGCTCTTCATACGATTTTCGACATCTGCCATGGTGTCTTTTAACGTCTCCCAGGTTTTCGCTGCTTTCGGAGATAGATGAGATGCTTCAATTCCGCTGGATGCTATTGCGATTGAGAACGTCGCGGGTGACGAGGGAGCGTTTACTGTGAACTTTCAGATCGCGCATTTCCAGAAACGCATGCTTATCTCAAAGCGGGTTCAGCTTTATTTCATTGCTAGAGGTATCTTACTGGCGTCCTGGAAGTTTCGACTGATCATTTGCACATTTCTAGCTCGGGATGTGGAGATTGGAATTCGTCCAGACATTGTGACGGACCTCGCTAGGATCGTGGTGTATCTCTGTCTTGATCGTCGAGAACAGCCCTACAACATGATTTGATTCGCGCTTCCTTGTCCGTGAACCAATCACTACACCCTCGTCAGATTCCCTTTCCTCTCCCGAAGGACCTTCCTGCCAAGTTCCTCATCTCTCATAGATCGCGGACTCGGCCTCCAAATCGCAAGGCAATCATTTCAGCAAGGCTGCGGTCGTCCAGCAAAGGTGGATGTGGCTTAGAGAAAGGCAGTTGGATTAGGCAACAGAGGCCAAGAAGGTTGATTTCATGCCTGAAAGGGGTTCTATAATTCAGGAAATCAAAATGTATGGACAATCTGCAGTCGCAGGCTCCTCACAGTGATCGCAGATGTGAGTGATGGTGCACTGTGATTAACATGAGCGCACTGTCTGACAAAAATAAAATGAAAAGAGAGAAACAGTCTCGAAATGGCGAACACTATGGGCCTGATGACGTCTCCAAGATAAGATTACATCGTAAATTACAGTGTGCGAATATACAAATGCAACAAGGACTCGTCTCGCGTGCTCATGTTTTCAGAATCAGCACCTCGGGCTCACTATCATGATCCTTCGAGAGACCTTTGAAGCAACGGAACGACTGAAGAACTTGCCTGCTGATCTACTTTCATCACGACGCCAGGTGCTTTCCTCTCAACGTTTCGGGCATCCTTGCCCCCTGCCGAATATTACTATCATTATTGATCTGCTGCGAGCGAGAACACCATCACTCAAAAATAGAATACAAAACGGAAAAAAAGCAACATCTACCCCTCCCTCCTCCCTCTTACCCCCGTTTATCAAAATCATTTGACGGATCAGCTCAAGCGCGCGTGCGTTGCTTGCCACAGGGAGGAGACGACGAAGGGGAAACATGTTTGAGTGTACATCGCGTCGAGGGGCCTTTAAGTACTCTCATCATTGGGCTCGGTCTTTCGTAGAAGCAACGATTTTTAATTTGAATATTCGTGATATAAGGATATGACTGCGCGACAGATCGCCGCCTGCAGCGTGTGTCGCGGTAGACTGCAATGTGGTAGAGTCTAAATGAAATTCTGATTAAGTAAAAGATGATAGCGCGCGGGAAATCGAAGAACTTAGATTCGCCATGACACCAGCAGATCAGGAAAAGCCTATTATCCCGATACAACAAAGCGGTACGCGCTCATCGACCAAGTTCATACTCCCAACGACAGAAAAAAGGGAAAATAAAAACAACGAGCGCGACAATCACAGAACACTCACTAAATATAACATTTACATTCGGATACACCGCGACTTGATTCCAGTGAAATAGTTGTGCCAAGTTTCCGGTATCATACTATCCTTATTCGAGAAAGAAAACACATTGATTGTCTTGTTTTGGACAAATTTTGTTTCAGTCAGCAGGCCGGAAGGGCGAAGAAGAAATCTAGAAACCGCTTTTTTCTTTCCTGCAATCTACGAGCATCCATATCCACAAATCATACAAACGACATCCCAGTCTTTGCAACACACTCATGAACAAGGATTGGTCGACGGCCGTCGGCTGACTCTCGTCCCTGTGCATCAGCGGTGAAGTTCCCCGTCCGAATATTCATTCTCTCTCTGCTCTGCAGGCCTAACAAACCTTCTTCAGGTTGCTTTCTACTTCGTCTGCCGTCCTTAATCCAATAACAATCCTGGTCGACTAACAGACTCACGATGCGCTCGTTGAAACATCGAGCCATTGCCCCACCCAAACACTCTCTGACGATTTCACCGTCATTGTCCATGCCTTCCTAGCGGGCCTCGCAATGCGCATTGCTGCATGACCGTGAGATGCGAAATTTTTCTTGCCGGAAGTTCATTGAACAAGCCCTCCTTCTAGGTCAAGCAAATAAGCCTGGAGAACAAGCTGCAATACTTACCCCTTGTTCCAAGCCGCATTTCATCCAGTATCAAGACATCACCACCTTCTCCAACAATTGACCGTCCAAAATGAGTAGGTAAGAGAGTTGACACTGTGACCCCCATCCCTAATGACACGCCATCTGATAATTAGTCCTTTCAAATGTGAACGTGCGTTTGCTACGGACCTCACCTCAGCTCGAGAACAGAGGGACTTTTACGGTAGCAGATACCTCTACATGTTGTATCGAGCAGATATGAGATGGTCGGCTTCTACGATCTCCAATGTGATTCTCTCTACGACGTAGTGTGAATTTTTACTTCAATAGCAAATTTTCACAACCGGTCATCCCTTTCAGTATACTCCGTTTCCTTCTAGTTTCTTCACCATCCAAAATTGATTCTTCAGTATGCGAACGGAACCTCCGAGTACCTTGCTAATCGTACTATGAGGATTGCCTTGACGTCCCATGTGGCTGTCTTACCATCCATACTTAGAGTCGCCCTACCAGAGTACCTGGTCTGAAGGATATCATAGATTTTCTTCCTAAACCTTCCGCAATTGTGAGAAATAAAATTGCCAGGGTCGTGTTGAGATTAGAAAAACTACCGCCAGCGAGATGTAATAAAACGTATCAATCCGCATAAGAAAGCTAGACCAAGAACTGTACATCACCAAAGAGCTAGGAAGAATCAGACATGAAGTACAATTCGAGAAATAGGGGCCTGAGACAAATGAAGTTCGGAATGAAACGGAGATGAAGTTACTCATCTCCGGGCTGTTCTCACTCACTTACACCAAGTCTTACCTTCATGCACCAGATACGTCCACTAGAGAGTATACAGCAGGAAGACCCAAGTGACATGACTTACGGACAATCTGCAAAAAAGTCATTACCACCGCAACCAGGTCACTTACGATCGTTTGAGTATCTGTGTGAGCTAGTACTGCGAACATATCACTATTGTGTCCAGTTTAATTGTCATGCAATGAAATATGAGCAACGAACTCTGTACCATGTCAATAATAGGATATGTCACCCATTAATTCTGAGCCACGATGCTCAGATTGGCTCCATGCCAGCGCTGGGATTACCCAACTGCTATTCGTACTCCAGAAAGCTTCGTTGTTAATCAAAATTTCTCACGTCGTCCAAGCGCTACTACTGAATAACTTTGCAGATTCTGTCAATCAAGGATGTACGAATTCATTGCCTTGATCAATCAGCGACAGACAAATGATCAATCAAGAAACGCTGTGAGTCCCAATAGATTTCTTCTCGTATATATAGTTTGTATTCTGTTCAGGAATCAAATGTTTTACATCTCAACACTTCCCGCACTATAGTCTCTTGTAATAGCACCTACCTGTTACTCAAATCTGTTGTTGCAAACAAACTGATCAGACATCTTCCGACAATGATCCTACAACCAGATGGACTTCGTGATGCTTCTCATGTGTTCAGAAGCCTACCGTGATATAGACGTTGAGTCGACGAGAACGTCAGCCCCTAATAGCTCGCCATCCAGTGACTATTTCCCCGCATGGAGTTTACCGGAACGAGAACTAGAGCACGCTCGATGTTTCTTCACACAAGCAACAGAAACTCCTTTCCTGTCACTCTTATCGTCACCTTGTCTCAATTATCTCACGCATAAACTTTAAAAGGCTCAGGTAAATGTTTCAGGTCACATTGCGACCTTCTGGATGGAAATCATAGATGACGGTCTAGATATATCTCACTGATGTTGACTTGACCCAAAATTTTGGCAAGTTCCAGTTGGTTTCCAAATAATCAAGCCAATCTGCAGATTTCTATCACAACCCTGGAAGTTGATCAATCCATACATCCAGTTGGAGTTGATTCTAGCAATCTTCCTCGGAACTAACCTTGGTAGGATACTTATATCACATCTACCCACAAAACTTACTTGCCCTATCCTTTCGTTCTCTTCCCACCATGTCTCAAGACGAGTCCACAATCACCGATGCTCAAATCGCAATAGCGTGCGTCAGCTTTCTATCATTCGTTTCTGAATAAGAATAATCGAAACTTTCTCTCAATAGCGGTGTCCTTGCATTTGCGTGTACAATACCTGGAACAGTCATCTGTGGTCTTGTTTTACTGGCATACGGAGTAACCGCTTTTTCGCCTGTTGCCAGAAAATCCTTCGATCGAGTCAGTTTCCGTCTGCTGGTCTACTCACTGATATCAAAGTCAGGGATCCACGTTTTTTCTTTCTTTTTTGGTTGACTCATGAGGTGACAGTGTTCTCTTTGGAATAGCATACGCGGCTACACCAACGAGTCCTGGACCGGGGTGCAATGTAGGAGCCTTTGCAGTCAACGTACGTTACATTGACTTGTGATATTCGTCTGCACCAACAATCTACTGCCAAGCTTACTTTGATGTTTGCTACATATTTCACGACATGCATTGCCGTGAACCTCATGTATTAAGATACTCTCTGCGTAAATCTGCGAGTAAATCTGACTACATATCGACAGGTTGGTTCTCGCGTTTGGCTGCGATGGTAAAAAGTTGGAAAAATATTACTTGATTGTGACGACAATCATCAGCCTAGCTTTGAACATTCCAACGATGGCACTTGGGCAATTTGGGTAAGCTCAGTACTTCTAATGGTCTAATGGGCTGCTTAATGTTAGTACTAGGTGGAACGATTTAAGTGCTACCTGTTGGTATGGCAATGCCAATCCAGAGCTTCGTCTGCGCTGGATTATTGCAACACAGTCATTTTGGATATCCCTTGCTGTTGCAATCGAGGCAATCTGTTCTTTCTATGTCATCATCTGGTTGTTCCGTGTTTCCGTAGGTCTTTTCCAAGGTCCACTCATCGTATAAGGATTGTTTATTGGGT
The DNA here is from genome assembly GCA_017657235.1 of Termitomyces sp. T73sscA. Lineage (NCBI taxonomy): Eukaryota > Fungi > Basidiomycota > Agaricomycetes > Agaricales > Lyophyllaceae > Termitomyces > Termitomyces sp. T73sscA. The sequence continues at coordinate 14,060 of JAGGAP010000067.1, read as the reverse complement.
GTCTAGCGACAGTTCAGCTTTTGGACGCCATTTTCCAATAGGACTATTCAAGAGAAATCGACAAATTCCATGAACCAACGCAGTGTATCGCTGTTAACCAGGGATCCAAGGTATAGGCTGATCATCTTCCGTATTGGCGAGTACCTTCTATTTGATGTTTGACTTTTTCTAAGTATCAATCATTGCTCGGGCAGCTCTTTATCCGATCGTTTCCCTTTTCATGAACTTTTCAACGGTGATTCTTGACCTCAATATGAGCATAGTCGGAGTCAATACCCAACTGGTAATGCCACCTTTAATGTCACAACTTCCATGACTCAAGTTTCCAGGACTTTCGGCTGCTTGTCCTTGGTAGAAAACCTTCTAAGTATTATTCACCCTAACTCAACTCGCGGTACAGATCTCAGCTTGTATGGACTACGTACGCTTGCTTATGGAGTCCTCGCTTCCGGAGATCCAGTACGTCCTGCATGATCGTATGCAACACATATGCTAAGGTTCTCTCTAGTCGTTCATTGCCGCTCTTCGAGAGATTCGTAAATCAAGGAAATCGAGTGCTTCAACTGATAATAATAAACGCACATTCACAAATCTTCACTTTGCTTCTGCAACTACGAGACCTCAAACAGAAAGTACGATCAGTACGCCCGATGCCAAAGTCAAAGGGCAAGGGGTGCAGGAGAGATCTAGTGCGTCACAGAGCAGTGGAACAAACGAGGACTTGAAGAGCAACGGAATAGGCGGTGATATCGACTCTGTAGAACGTCAAGAAGACGTCGACCAAATCGCGCGCCAATTGTAATAACCCTTTTGTATAACATTATGCACTTACGAGTGATTGTTTTCCGAAGCTTTACTTATCTATGTTGATCTTGCCAGCCAAATGTTTTTACTTCTGGATTCAAAAAGAATAAGATCCCTAGGAAACAAAGATTTGTTTTGTAGTAATGCACACTCACGATCTGGATCATCGCGGTTTCCTGATTATCTTACGCTCTGACGTTCGAGCGTGTTTGATAATTACTCAGAGATAAAACTGCCAAACTCAAACTTGATAAGGATGCATACTTTGAATCGAGTAAAATGGACAATGCAGAATATGCATCAGCGAAAAGCTAACGAGGTTTTTCCCATGCAGGCGGGCAACGCGTCGCCAGAAAATTCTTCACAACTGCTATCAAAGCGTTTTAGGAATGCAAGGCGTGGAGGTTAAACACGTATACAAGTATCAGCGAATACAAAGTGATACGAACAAGGAATAAAATACGGCATTTAAGGATCTTCCGCTGGACACTCGACCTCCTCGACATTCTCTGCCACACCCATGCCAGACCGCCCGGCCAGTCGACTAGCATGGTTATCAACATGACTGACATCCCGCCGAAAAAGAGGCAGTAGTGCTTCAGCATCATGCCCTTCACGTTGCATAGTTAGTGCAGAGGAGCGCGGCGGTCGTGTCAAAAAGCTGGATGAAGACGGAGGCCGTGAATCAGCTTGAGAGTTACACGCTCAAAAAATCTAGGTACCGTTTCTTGTACCCAGGGAGCACGGCCCAGGCATATCTGACCCTCGCCTCGACTAACAGTACCCGCAGTAGTTGAGCTGGTTGTGGATGCTGGCATGGACTTCAATGACAAGAAAACGGGACCATTGTACGTCAATCCTGCCGCCGACATTGCATTCTTGCCGTACCCTGCTGTGACGAAATGCGACGACGAACCAGAGAAAGGTGTAGATGGCGAGGTGCAAGCGGTTGTCGAGGAGGATGCCGACCAAGCCGATACGGGCGGTGAAGACGTCGGTCTCAGGCACAAGGACTTGGAACGGTTTACGGATGATGTGGGTGTAGAAGCGACGTCGTACCAGGTGAAGGCTATTGAGGCGTTAGATAGGGTAATCCAGACGTCTTGACTAAGACACTCACCAGAAATATTCGATTACACAGCACTTCCTCCACCGCGTTGGCTACGATCGCCTTTATCTTTTTACCTCGTTCAGGTGAGTAACGGACTTGAGAATCCTGAAAGTACATGGTACGACTTGCATCCGTTAAGACTGTAAGATGGTTAAAAGGTGCCATTGCACGAGTAAGAATCACTGAGTATGTGACGTGTCGATGGCAGACTGACCCTGACAAGATCAACGCTTGGTATGGCTACGTACCAGATTCTGACAGAACACTCGCGGGGCCAGATAAGATAACAGCAAATCATTAGATCCGGTCATAATCCAAGTGACGTTTTACTAAAGTATCTCTCTGTTCTCGACATCTTACTGCGATCTATTTGGCTGGACTGAGTGCACGCGGGGCTAATCATGGCTTTCTATGCTCCTACGGAGCCAGACCTGAGACACTCTTTGTTTACCCCTGGAATAGCTTTTGTCGAAAGAACCCTTTCTGGATAATCAAACTCTTCTCTTGTCGATCTCCAGTCGCTCTGCGCAATAACACATTCTTTCTCGCTTGCTTACAGGAGAGATACTAGAATTTAGGCACGTATTGTATCTTGGCGTCGTTGTAGGAAACCAGGACTATTGACAGGATATTCAGCGTCTGATACTTCAAGTCCAAGCGCACTTTGCGCTTTTAGAAGTGGCGGATCCCTCTACTATTAAGTTTCCTTGAACAGGTCCGATATGTATTGAAATTCACAATTCGGCATAGGTTGCATATTTGCGATGCACCTTGTTCATACTTTGCTTCGAGATTCTCTTCAATTGTGGAAGTGTCGTTGAATACTTAAAAGAAGTCCTTTCCAGATGCCACTTGAAGTTTCAACGTTCATCTTCACGAACACAGAATTGATATCTGTATCTGATGTGTAGAAGCCGGCATTCGATGTAGGGTTTAAAAATCTCTGCTCTCTTAGCGCTCTCCTACACTTCTGCTCCGGTCCTCAGCCGAGACAACGCGATACGCAGGGTTCTCAGTGCGTTTCCTCATTTACGTTACTCTTGCCCAAACAAACAGCTGCCGCTAACAGCATCGCTCACGACACGAGTCACGCTGGGACTGAGTGGTATCCTCGTGTTGCCTCTCAATTCACCCGTCACCTCACGGTGACAATGGCATCCTTTTCTTCTACAAGCGCAGCATGGTGGTGAGTTGATTTTCGGTAGCTTGTTTTTGTCCATGGCACTCGATAATATCAGAAATTCATTTTCTGAGAATCATCATGGGAAATTACCAATCCTTAAAGGAAGTATGTTGTTCAATTCCGTGAGTGCGTATGCATATGCAGCCCTTAATGAATGGTAAATCGTAGTCTCGGGTTGATTTCCGGGTCTTTTGCGTGTATCCGCTTTAGTTCTTTTTGTTTAATGCTTGTCTGACAGGATCGACTCTGCAGTTTTTTTGTCAATATCCTAGAGTGTTGTAACAAAAGGCTAAGACACCCACAATTCAACACAATTGAATATGATTGTCCACACTTCCATTTAGGTAATTCTTCTTTCTCAATACTTCGATCAACTTCTGGCATAATTGTGATTCCTCGACAAGAGAACATGCTTTTGTGCTGGACGAGTCGTCATCGTCGAAAAATGTTTGTTCTCTTTGTCCGGCTTTATTTCTTTGTACCATCTAGATTACAGTGGACGTCTGGAACCTGATGTCAAGTCTCTTTAAAAGCAATGGAGGATGTTGTCGCCTACTCGAAACATATCTAGCTACGAGGCCACAAGCATACCATGTACCAAATCTACCAAAGACTTCCTACCAAGCTCATCGACGCCATAATCGATATCAGCGCCCGTGACATGGAGACCCTTCAATCCCTCTCCGTCATGTCAAAAAACTATCTACCTCGGTGCCGCATGCACATCTTTCGCTCCATCGTGTTTTCCGCAGATTATGGTGAAGATGTTCTTGCTGAGCGTCACGAAACCTTCCTCTCTATTCTTGCCAGGGATCCCGGAATTCAGACATACGTACGAGAACTTTCAATAGAAGATAGGATAGATTCATCGAGCTGCGCGTCATTGCCTTGGATTATGACGAATGTCCGATTCCACGAGACTCTTTATCTTCTTGGATCACATTTAGAAAACTTCTGCTTCATATCACAATATTACAATTGGGATCAAATGTCAACAAGTCTCAAGCTATCTCTTATGACTATTTTTGCTTCACCATTACTAAAGTCAATGACTTTGATTGGTCTGGAAAACATGCCTCGTGCATGTTGTGTTGCCATTGGTTCTCATATCCAAAAGATCAACATGATGCGAGTTGACCTCAGTGATCGGGTGGATCCAGATCTTCCTATGATGCAGGCTATTACTCCCCCCAGTCTAGAATGGCTATGTCTCGAAGACATTCACCAACAGAGCATCAATATTCTTCTTGATGCATGGATCCCCGCCCCAGCCCAAGGACACGATCGACCCCTCTTCCCCCGTTTAGGGACCCTATCCATCGGTCCTACAGATGAAGATGATGTAGGTCCCCTCTGGGAGCTTGCACAGGGAGGAAGAGCTTCTATGACCAACTTTCTTTGGGAATACCGTGGCACACGGCTTAGTATGTTCATCTAATGTCATATTTTCTTCCTTCCATGTCTCACCATGTCAATCAGTGGACCCGCTGAACTCACGACCTCTCGATCTAAGCACGCTGAAAAGGCTGCGTGAAATCTGCTATGAAATCACGGCCTTTCCTCATTCCGAAGTCGAAGACGGCAAAATTGTACACATAGTAAATCGTCCAAATGATTTCGACGGGCTTCTTTCCCTTCTACAAACAGTCGAGCAAATGAATGATATACGCCAGGTTTTTATCAGGGTTAACCTCTTGACCCTCAGTGATGCCATGCAGTCTCTAAAAAAATATAATGGATGGGACCGCCTGAACTCTGTGTTAGAATCAGAGCGATTTGTTCACCTTCAAGAACTGGCCTTGCACCTTGACGTGAAGACGGAGAGAATGTTTGGGGAGCACGTTGATGTTGATCTCTCGGAGAAGAGGATGGAGCTAGAGACATTGGTTAAGGAACACGTTCCAGTCCTTCTTCGATACATTGGATCCGACCCAGAGGCTTTTGTGATCCGAGTCATGGTAGAAGGTCAATTGATAGTCTTAAGAGACTAACGAACGAAGGATCTGACTTCAGTACTATGAGATAATTATTGATGACATTACAAGCTAGGTCTCTTAAAGTATGCCGAAGCCGAGCACCGAGCACCAGGACGAGCTTGTTGTACCTATTGCAATTGTAACTCATAGGCGTGTATTTCTTATCTGTGAATATCTAAAGCGGTATGTTGTATCGCGTTTTTACTATTTGCGTGGCCTTGAGATGTGAGGCACGGTGTCATAGAATGAGCCAGAAACACGTATTGCCACAAGTGGTCCTTTTTTGGGGAAGCCAACTTTGAGATATTTTCGAGTTCGGGATATTACCTCTGTTCGAGAAGTTTTTCTATGCGAATTCCGTGATGTTTTGTCTGGAAGAAGGGTCAGCATGCCTGGAAAGTCACATTAGAAGTTTGACAAGCTTAATGTAGAACAGTGGGGATATCTTGCAGGAAAGTGCATCATTTGTTTCTTGAAAGAAGGTGCGTTGGCAACACGACAACCAACCCACCTAATACATGTGACGGGTCCTGTCCTTTGCATGAATACACGTTTGTTAGTTTGAATAACCTATATACTCGTCAGAAGACTTTTTAAAAATAGCTTTATTTTTGGTGCCCCGGTCTCTGCATCGCATACTGCAGTACCAGATCTCGTACACACAAAATATATGAGCTGCGCACCGTCGTTCTTTCGTGAGACGAAGGAAGGAAAGATCTATGTCGGCGTGAGAGCCATGCTATAGATCCGCATCAGAGGGACTCGAATCGTCATGAAGAAAAACGGTAATTGGATGGGAAAAGTTTATTGAAGTCTCCAGTTTTCGTCATTCCGGGTCCCAGTTTTCTCTCCTGTAACCTCGAATGCGATAGAGAAGTATTGAGTGGCTTGGAGATTTGATTGTACTGACGCGGCATTGGATGCTGCCACAGTAATAGAGAGAGTATTTAGTGATGAATACCATCCATAGCAGACAGAAGTGCCTTTTAGATGTAACAATGAGTGACATATTACCTAATTGGGGTTTTCAGTTTTCCCCAGCACTAAGCAATTCCCCACTCCATGCCCAGTGAGAGACATGGCCGGCAACAGGTTGTTTCTTCCCCTGAGTCCGGCGTATTGTGTTGATCGCTCGTTCCCGTCGTCATGGGATCAAATCACTCAGCTTCGGCAAAAATTACAAACACCCATGCAAAGTTTTCTCCACTTTTCTTCGTGAATCTATTCTCTCCTCTCAACACGGATTCTCCACCTGGGTTGGCTCTATCTGCAATTTCTAACAATTCCTCTGTGCGAAGCAGAAAATGCTTGCCTACCTGGTTCTAGTGGCACCTGATACCCATCTCTGCTGTCAACTCAAACGGAAAATTATCTCTTGCTATGACAGCTAGTCTCTTCATCTCGACTCTATGTCAAGCGGACTACACAGGCTGCGACGCTGACTCAATCGCTAGGCGAGAAGCCATTCTTCAGCTTCCAGGAACGATTTAGATGGTTCTCCACAGAAGTATCTGTTTGTTGAAATTGTGGACAAGTCTCAGTGAGCTACTAGTAGTCGTTTATCCGAACTATCTTCCTTTGGTAATGCTGTGCTCAATGAGAAAGATCATACGCTGCGTACATTTAACATTCATTTACGCGACTTCTTTTCTCATAAGCGCCTGTTCCGATCTCCTGACCCTTGTCATCCTTTATGTCGTACGCGTTTTCAACAAATCTACGCTTAGCTCATTGAAGGCAATTGCGGTTTAACACTACTCTTGGGACAACCACGGAGAAAATGGAAGCAAAGATGATCAGCAGGCCTTCATGGGCAATTTGATGTTGAGTGGCTTGGGACAAAAGGAAATTTGCAAGACGACGTCTTGAGGTTTCAGCCAGCGTCGGTGCCATTAGTCAACAGGAATATTATCAGAGGATAAGAACCACAGACGAAGCAGACGGAAACTTGAAGAATGTTCTGACGGCCGTCGATAATTGCTTGATTATGGTGTGTGTCGCAAAGACTGGGATGTGGTTTATATGATTCGTTCCTATCTAAGCAGGTTTCTTTTGTCACTTCGGCTTGCTAACGGAGGCCAAGATGAAATCTGTCCAAAACAAGGTATTAATGTGCCTTTTCTTTCTTAAACGAGGAGAGCATATCCAGGAAGTTGGCGCAACTATTTCACCGGCCAAACCATATCCGGAGTCGCTCTTGCCTTTGGACTCTGGTGAATGTCGTGCTCGTTCTTTTTCTTTTTTGTTTTTTTTTCCATTGGATCTGTCGACTTGACCGACGACAGTGAATTCTGAACGCGCGCTTATTTTGTCTGGGTAATATGCTCTTCCTATCTTCTTATGTCATGGTCAACATCTCCATCCCACGGGCTGACAACTTTTTACTCAATAAGAATTTCATTTTCATTTATGCTCTATAGCGACACACGGCAATCTCGTTGTACAGTCATGCCTTTCTATCCTTCTGTTATGGAAATCCGAAAAAATAAGAATCGTCGCTTCTTTCTTACCGACGAGGCCGAGCCCGTACATAAAGGCGTTAAACAACAGCGGGCAATATTCTCAATCCAAGAAAAGCGCTCAGACTATGTTTTCTCTCCGTCGTCTCCTCCCATGCGCATTGCTCGCCACAGGGAGTTCTCGAATTTATTCGCCATCTCTTCTCGACAAACAGAGGTAAGAGGGACGAGGAAAGGTTAAGGACCTCCCGTTAGGTTACGATCGCGGAAGTCTCATGGTACATCCAGTTTTTACGGATATTTTACTTCATGTCGCTGGCTTCGTGGCCAAACTCCAGGGCAGTGCCAATGACGCATTCATATGCAGCGAGGTTGATGGCGTCAAGATCCTTCCACATCTGGTTGACAATGACGCATCATAAACAATATATATATTGCAGTAATTGTTGGGGTACCGGAAGACGGGATGGTGCTTGCCGACGCCTATGCTAGGCGTTCAAGATTCTGAGAACCATCCATAAGACCCAGCCAGCTACTTGAAAGCTACATCGACTACGAGGTCCTTCCTGGGTAAAACGTTGATGGAGATGAAGCTCTTTCTGAATACACCAGGAAGACGCTCTTTCAAGCATTTCATCCCATTGGAACAACACCTCTAAAGGATGGAGGGTGTGTTCTCAATCAGCTGAACGTCTATAGTATGACAAATTTACGCGTCGGGAGTTTCTTTTTTGTATGTGTGTACATATGTTGTGAAATTATGGAGATCTGTTTGGTATAATGACAATACACCAACGTAGAATGTTATGATTACTGATGGAAGGAGTATGTTGACGGTTTAGAGACAAATGAACAGCGATTGAGCCTACCAAACATGAAGATAATCTAGGCTGTGGAAATAATTCAAAACAGATTGCGGCTTGCGGAAACCTACAGGCTCTCAAAGGCCCGACTTGACGCTTCTAAATTACAGTTTCATGTGTCGATCTCGACACGCTTGCGAGTTTCCAATGGATGTTCCGCTGTCCATGCGTCGATCTCGACACGCATACGAGTTTCCAATAAATGCTTCGCTGTCAAATTCCATTTCTCTAATTAAACAGGCTCGTGTGCATTGCGGACGTGTCGGAGCGTGAGAGGACATATTCATTTTCGAAAACATCCTTCCCTGGTCTACGATCTGCTCATCCTCGAATCACGTCACAGAAGGGGAATGAATATCAACATAGTTATACATGGGCTGTATGGTATCATGTGTGTATGTGGGATGTGATAAATGGTTACAGTGCAAGAGTCTTCGATTGGACCTACAACATACAAGTCATGAGTCAAAAGTTAAATACGGCTTGAAGGTGAAAAGACATTCATTCGTAACATATTGTAAGAAAGGTGAGGTCTGTCGGTCACTCTGAGTACTTAGCGTAGGTCCACTATCTCTAGTGGGAGGTCCTTCATCTGAACATGGCCCTTGTCCGCGTCCTGGAAAGAAAAAATCAGCACAATCGCGGTCGTGAACTTGGGGAACTCACTGTATATATCGGTATGTCGGGGTGCGGATGGAATGCCTCCTTTGCCTCGCATTTGAGCACGGTTTCGAGCCCGGGAGGATCCGTAAGACGGAATATACCAAAACTTGTGAGTACGAAGAGGCTGTCAATGTCTATCGTATCAAGAAAGCGTAGAAAACGTACTTGGGATTGGAATTCGGTGCACAGACGACGGCAAAAGATTCGCGGAGCATGCATTGGAATCCCGCATGCGTGTGGAGATCAACAGAGGACATGAAACCTGTATTTGTCAAGTGTCAGCCCGGCCGATGGAGAACCCAAGTAAGGAAACATACAAGATTGAGAAGGGTGGGTGTGGATCTGCATCATTCCCGGTGAGTGAGTATGTAGCACAAGTAAAGACTACAAATTTACCCAGCCAAGGGTAATCAGCGCCCTTTCCTCCGTAAATTGCAATACCAGTTCCTCTGCGTCCATCGTACATGTATCACTAGTCGCATGCTGCTTTGGAATCAACAGTGTCGTCACCGCATATTGGTGTCCTCGGTCGCGGCCCAGTAGAAGACCGCATGTTTCCAAATTCTTGCTCGTGTTCGCCATAGCGATAGTGATGAATCTAGAGAGGCATTCGCGAGGGACATTTACTTGGCGTAGGCCTTCCTTCGTGAGAGGCGGTGCCTCAGTCACTTTGTGAGCCTGTTGCTGGCCTGATAGTTGATTCGCCGGTGGCGGCAATTGGGGTAGTGGAGGAGCAGGACGAGATGGCCCGGGATAGGCGGGTTGATGAGCCGTTGGTGAAGGAGTTGGTACTGGCTCTGAATAAGGCATTCTATATGACGGCGAGGGATTAGGAACAGGGTATGAAGAAAGTCTGAAACCGTTGTCGACGGCAGGCTGGTATCCCTGGTGCTGCTGGTGCGGCGTCATGATTTGAGGATATTGGATACGAGCCTGAGATGGCGGTAACGAGGCGGTTGTTATTGGTGACGGGTAAGAGATAGAGCCGCTGCGGACAAGGATGAGTTCAAACAAGGTCCTTGTTCAAAATCACGTACCCCCGGGCAGGCGGTCGGGATGGGTATTCAATGGATCCAACGCGACGACGGCTCGGCTGAGTAGATTCTGAGTCTGTCGCGTCCCCATCGTACATCGCCGCTGGACTCTGGAGCGGAAGTCTGTAGGGTTCTATAAACGGCGACGGCGCCGCAGGGTGAGTGTACGACGGAGCCATTGTTGTTCCTGGATTATTGGCTGATATCGTTTGTCGAACATTCCGCGCAGCTTCGTCTGCCTCCTGTTGCCTCCGTGCGATTTCTTCCTTCTCCTTCCTCATCTGCTCCTTCCTCTTCCGAATCTCCTCCTCGCGTTGACGCATCTCCTCCTGCTGCCGAATGTGCCGAGCTCGCTCCTCCTCTTGCTGCCTAACCATTTTCTCCCGCGCCTCGTCCTCCTTTTGCCTTTGTCGCCTCATCCGCTCATCGTCTCCAGCAGCGGCGGCCTTCTGCGCCGCGAGTAAGGCCGCAGTCTTACGGAGTTCAGCATCCGGCTTGCCATCAAGGTTGAGCTTCTGCATGGCCCTGATGTTACGCCTGTGCTGTTCAGCACTCGGCAGCACCTGCGTTTCTCCAAACCGGACTTCGGCCTTTGGCGTTCGACCCTGATGAGCAGTATCCCATTCTAAGACGCGTTGCATGAGGATCGGCTTGATCTCTCCCATACGCTCCATCATGTGTATCCCATTCTTCAGAGATTCCTCATGAATGCCGTGACGTCTGACCACACAAGCAAGTCACTCACTAGGTTGAGATTGTGCCTCTGATCCTCAGTCAAAAGGGTTGTAAAGTCCTGGTGGAGAGGCAGATGCTCCATAACGAGCGTTGCAGCTCTGGCAAATTTGATAAACGCAGCTTCAAGGTCGCCATCGTCGTAGCATAATTGAGCATCCTTTCGAAGTTTCTCCGCCATCCGCAGCCAGTATTTAAGTTCTTTGGAGTCATCCCAGAGATTATCAAGCGCGATGCTCGCGAGATGTGTTATAGTAGGAGGCCGGGCATCGTTGTTCATGGCGAAGATGGTTGTCGCAAGAGTAGATCTTAGCGGGTCAGCAACAGAAATCGTCCACGTGACATTGGCTGTTGCGGCTGGGTAATGTGATAATGTAAGCTGTCCATTCCGATATCGTGCTAGCTCTTCATTTTTGTAATAGATTCGTATGAACCATTCGCTTGTTTTCTCATGGATGATCGCTGGCGCGGCTGGCTCAGACTCATCCTTTTCTATTCTCTCACAAAATCACGCGAACTAGATATGGATTGTGATGTTCCTCGTTTGAGTGTTCGCCTTGAGGATCTTGTCGAGTCACTGGATTTATCTGGTATCCATCGATCTACTTTGAAGACCCGATGCGTATTACCCTGACATGCATGGCATGCGAATTGCCTTTCGATACCTGTATTATCCCGCCACTTAGATGACACTATCGGCAAGTCTACCGGATTGATGTCGTCTGGACAGCTGGCCCGCATGGCCTGGCAAACTTAGTTAAGTACGAACGGCAGGAGCAAATCGATGTATGGCAGCCTTCGACGGGAGCTCGATCAGCTGTCCGTATTACGTAGCTTCCTTGATAGCATTTTACCCTGCACTCTTTAAGACTTAAATACACATGCAAGTTTGGCACCTCCGAACCCAGGTCTCCGATTTCTTGACTTACGCAAAATGCTAAATCCAACTGAACTGGACTAGCCATATACATCTCCCGAGCATGCCGCTTACTCGCGACAACTGCGGCGACAACCGCCTCAGAGCCCTGCCAAAGCCCTGAAACCGGCCTTTTGGAACCGGTCGCTCTGACACCCCCCGAGAGGGGCCTCTTAAATTTTTCATCGCAGATTTAAGAGCACCGCCACAGAAGGGGCCTCAGACCGGCTGGCGCTGGCCGTTTTGGGCCTGTCGCCGGTTGTCGCCAGCGACAAGTGCGGCGACAAGCCCCTCAGAGGCCAAGCTCAAGGCAGATCGAGGCTTTTTGAGAGCAGCAAGCATGTCAACCGCCTCCCTCTTAAATTTTTGATGCGATATTCAAGATTCTTCCAAACTGGCATGCTGCAGCTAAGAGGAGGCACAATGAGGGCCGACAATGCAGGTTTGTCACCAGCGACAAGTGCGGCGACAAGCCCCTCAGAGGCCAAGCTCAAGGTGAATCGAGGCTTTTTGACAGCAGCAAGCATGTCAGCGCCTCTATCTTAAATGTTTGATCTGATATTCAAGATTTTTGAGCAAATGGAAGCAAGCACAGGCAGGAAATTTGTGGTGATTGACTAAGAGCATCTCAAATGACTCAAATATCTGACAAAAGTTTTTTGCAAACTCGCGTTTCAAAACACAAATTCAGCAATATCTCAACAGCAAATAAGGAGTGCTGCACGAAAAGTTGAAGGCAGCATGTTTGCATGATTGCGCATGCAAGAATTGAAAAAAAAAAAATGTGTATGTATAGATGACCTACCCTAAAGTAATCAGTGATGGCAACATTTTGTGTTTGGTCTTGTTGTAGTCCATCTCCATCTTGACTCCCAACTCCCACCATCTGATCTTTTGGATTACATAAGCAGCCAAGCGATGCCTTGCAATGTCAGTACAGTGGTATCATATATTGTGATTGACAAGTTGAACATTCTTTACAGACCAACACAGTAAGCATGTGAGGTTATGTTTTTGAAGCACAGCTCTTATTATAAATGCGCTAGCTGTCTTCTAGCAGCAAGGTAGAAAATCGTGCTCTTAAATTTTCAATCTAAGATTTAAGAGTGCAATTTTAATTAGGTTCAAGATGATGCTGGCTTAGTATATCTGTCTTGCACTATATGTAGCCAGCGCTTTGCTGGTCACACTTATGCACAAGCAAAGTCAGCTCGAGATGTACACCGACGATTTTGTGTGAAATCAGTAAAAATAAAGTATGCTAACAGGACAGTGACACTCGATAGAGAAGCAGAAACTGACAGCTTTGCCTGCTTTTGCTCGCAACATCCTAATGGCCATTACTTCAACTCTACTGTTAACTTGAAGAACCATGTGACAAGCACAAAATGCAGCTGGGTGGGATTAGCAGAAGTGAGTGTGTAATTCTCAAAAATTCAGTCACAAAAGTTAAACAAGGCAGGATGACGCAATGTTGGACATTCAGCAAGACATTTGTCAACCACTTCTTGTAAGCCTTTCTTCTTTTATTGACTGTTATTCAACTCCTGTGCAGGAAAAACATGCTTCAGAACAACTTGTACAACCTCAATACCTTCGCAAGCTAGGCATTGTTTACAATACTGTGCTATCAGGGCTGATTTGTTTGACTTGTGGCATTGCTCTTGCTCCAAGTCATATTGTTGAGCACATTAAAAAGCAGCATCCTGACTGTGGCATTGTGCCTAATCAAGAGTTGATTGCTCAAGATGTCCAGCTCTTGCATGTAAACGATCAATTTCCTTTATTTGATCTGACTCTTAGGCCAGCAATACAAGGCCTTGCTATTCACAATGCATTGCAATGCAGTGCCTGCTCTAAAGTCTATGTTGCTCCAGGTACAATAACAAGGCACCACCAAGATGAGCATAAAGATATACCTCTACCATCAGCATGGAGAAAAGTGCATGCTCAGCAGTTGAACAGAGCTCTCTACAAAACTTTCTTCCCTGTTGTTTCAGCCTCCCTGCCTGAGACAAATCCAACTCAGGCTATTCTTGACAACCTCTATTCTGGAATGAAAGCTCTAGATGGAACACCCACTGGCCACCGTCTTGATCCTAGACTCGTCAGTCCTTGGCTCAAATCCAACAGATGGACCGAGCTCATCAAAGACAAGCCTTTGGCTGAGCTGCGAGCAATGGTTGCTCTATTGAAGCAAGACGAGTTTCCAAGGCTGGTTGAAGCAGTGCAAGATCTGTTTCTCCAGTCAAATGACATGTTTGAGCTGGTGCCAGAGCTTGTATTGCAGCGTTTGAACACAGCAGACCCAGCCAAGAC